>APFE030950066.1:6531-26459 GCA_000404065.3 Pinus taeda | reverse complement strand
CATTAAGGCCCTCCTACGATGGGTCACTTCTTGTCGACATCAGCTCATTATCCAAGAAGTTGACTTAGGAACAACCCTTTCAGTACTTTGAAGCTTGCATGCCTTAATGGCAAGTTTCTCACTTCTGGCGACAGGTTTACATCAATGACCTTTGACAAAAATATTTCATGTGGTGTTCGACGTCAAGTCCCATTTTCACACCACATGAATTGTACTGCAGTACCTTGAGGGTCATTATCATTATCGGTGATTCCTCTCACACCTATTTATAGCTTACATCATTGGCTAGTAATCAGGCAATGTCTTTCCATGTTTGACTTCGGAACATCTTTTCACATGGATCGACTTGTACTTCAGGCAAAGATTGAACGAGTTTGAAGACCCCGAATCTAGTTTCATCCATCCGGGCTACAATAAATTTAGGAAAATAAAGACATCAAATGTACATCATAGCTACATAGATAATCATCCAAGCCAAAGGATGATGGCTCTACCAGAATCATCAGTCTGCTATACAGACGGTTGTCTATCTCATGTACATGAAAATGAATTTATAAAGCTGAGCATGGGAATGCCCGACTCAGCTAGATTATGAAAATATTATGAAGATAATATATTGTATTGTATCTTATTACAGGTCACCTTCCAGTGCGGAAAAACTTTAGATCCTCATGATAAAGCATTTCACCCGACATCAAAAGATTTATGACCTCATGCTTTAGGGGGAAACTGTTATAGATATATTTGGGCACTGCAACCCCAATCTTATATGTCCATAAACCAAGGCCTTCTAATTCCCTAAAAGTGTTGTTTCATACCCTAAAGGAACAAGGTTCGCTGATTACATCATCTCCCAGAAGTTCTCCATGAAAAACTACTGTGAATTGGTCAAAATTGGACTATCTCACCTACTCCATGGTCAAAGTGTGATGCATCCCACCTAATGTACACAAGGGATGTGATGTATACTGAAAATCCCTTTTATGGGGTTCGATGGGCGAGAGTAGACAAATTGCAGAGATAGTTTGCAAGGTGGATGATCATGGAATCTTCCAGAAACTTCTCTTGTGACACTTACCTCTTTGAATTCACCCAGGGATGAGTAAGATATCATGGAATCTCCAAGTGGAATTGAGAACTATTAGAGAAATGACACTAATCAAAAACACAGAAGCTGACTCACCCACCTGCAAACATCTATATGTGGATCCCTCATCCTAGAGATCCGGAGGCTAGAATTTTTCATCTTGTAAGGAAGTACTGTTGATTTCTTTGTGGAACATCATAATGTTGGGTGATCTAGCTTTTCATGAGGTGAAGAAGGGCTTTCATGCTGGGAGGATGGTTTTGGGTCAGATCAATTAGTTGTAATCATCTCTTTTACTACTCCTATCAATAAAGCTATTTGAGTTTTCCTCCATATTCTTGTATGTCTTTGAATATTGAAATGATATATACATTTGTATGGTCAATATATATTTGATCCTATATTGTTTATGATCATAGATCTCTATGCTTTGATGGTGTTATGCTGCTTTAACTCTACAGGTGTTCTTTGCAGTGGGACAAGTGAAGGAGCAGTAAAGATCTGTCAGAGGGGAGAGGAAACAAGCAAGGAGCCAAGTGGAAGAATAAGGTTGGTACTCTCTGCTTCTCTTTCATCTACTTCTCATAAAGGAAAATGCAAGTAACTTTAGTTTTTCTGTTTCTAAGATAGCTACCCGTCTTAGTGGGACTAGCAACTCTAAATGGACACTAGTTCTCCCAATAACAGATGGATGTCAAAATTTCATTCTTGCATGACTTGCTTAAGGAGGAAGTCTATGTAAAACAACCCGAGGTGTTCGAAGTTCAGTATCATGACACACATGTATGGAATTTGAAGAAAGCCCTTTCTAGGTTGAAGAAAACCCCCAGGATTTGATATGAGAGGATTGATTTCTATCTTATGAAGACAATATTTACAAGGAGTAATGTTGACTTGAACCTATACTTCAATGTTGAAAAGGACAAACCTCTCATTCTGGTCCTTTATATGGATGATCTTTTTCTGATAGGTGATGACCCTCTCATTCGTCGATGCAAGAGGGACTTGGCTTCTAAATTTGAGATGGATGACCTAGGACTTATGCATTACTTCCTAGGACTAGAGGTCTTGAAGAATCTAGGTGAGATTTTCCTTTCTCAAGGAACATAGAATGTGAAGCTACTTGAGAGATGTGGGATGGTGGATTGCAGGTCCATGACTACTCTGATGGAACTTAACTTTAATAAGCTATGTTGAAGTGTTGTTGGGCCTGAATAAGCAAACCCTTCTAAGTATCACCAACTTTTGGGGGCCCAGATGTACTTGGTCAACTCCTTTCCTAACATATGATTCTCTGTGAATATGTTGAGTCAATTTCTGGTTGAGCCTCATCACATTCATTGGATTACTTCTAAGCATATCTTGAGATATCTTTAGGGCACAATCCACTATGGATTGAGATACACTACTGGGAACTTGAGGCTGCATGTATTTTCAGATGCTAACTGGGTTGGTAGTGTAGCGGATCATAAGAGCATGTCTGGGTGCTACTTCTCTTTGGGTTCTACTTAAATATCTTGGATGAGTAGAAAGCATAAATCTTTTGCACTAAGCACTTCCGAGGCCAAATACATTATTGTGATTATGGCCTGTTGTGAAAAACTTTGGTTGAGGAAGCTCTTTAGTGAGCTATTGAGCACATGTTGGATACACTGTGATCTTCTGCGAAAACTAGAGTTGGATTCACCTATCATAGAATCTCGTGTTCCATGACTGATCCAAGCACATTGATATCAGGTACCGCTTTATCTGGGATATGGTACAATGGGGAGCAATAAGGCTCCAACACATTAGGATGTATGAGCAAGTCGTAGACATTCTCACGAAGCCTTTGGAGAAGGTCAAATTCTTAATGTTTCGAGAGAGAGACTTGAAGTCGTGGAATGACCCTTCTATGAGGGTCTTGTATGAGTTGGACACTGATATCTGGGAGCTCTTGGGGGCTTGGGGTACTTTCTTGGAGCTATGAGTGACCATAGGGTGAGTGGTTCACCTTCCCCTAGTGTTGCGCTAGATATAAGGTTCACCTTCCCCTATGATACCCTATGATGGTTGAGAAGTGTGCAACGTGAGTGGTCCACCTTCCCCTATCAGGACACATGTATGTAGGGTGAGTGGTTCACCTTCCCCTACGATTGACATATGCATATGATGAGTGGTTCATCTTATCCTATGGCATATGAGAAGGACGAGTGGTTCACCTTCTCCTGCTGATGCCCCAGTAAACATCCTATCCATGGAGTCTAGGAATCATGGGAAGTACCTCTCATCTATCTAATGAGTTGGGAAAATATGGTTCGGGAACATAGCACTACCTATGGATGCATCGTGTAATGTCGTACTCCCTATGACTAAGATGCCCAATGTTCAACAACTTGATTTGGGATCAAGGACTGACTTTTGTCAGTGGAGAGTGGTATGATCTTATGACTCACTCTCGATCACTTCTTCTTCATTATTACTTGATGGTAGAGCAGATCAGGGCAGTGATGACAAGTATGGTACAGGATGACTAGAGGCATGATGACAGATGGGTTGGCAGGTGGAATTCTCCCTAGTTGAGAGGGAGCGTTAAAATTGGAAACTAGGAAAAAATTCCACCTTAGGATAGCTCATATGATGGAGATGATTATTACATTGGATTCCTCTTATCGAGAGGTCCAATATTGATATAACCATCATCTCATTCTGACAAGAAGAAATAGAATTTTGAATTTATTCTCTCTCATGCACAAATTGTCAAGATCGGCCTCTATGAAATGTAGGCTCACAAAGCCCAATAGATGTGTCTCCTCACCCTCATCGAAATGTGTAAATAGGAGTGACCTCTCTCCTCATTTTCATGTCATCATCTCATCACATATCATTTTCTTTCCTCTCTTGATTGGTTCATGCAACTTGGAGGCAGCCTCTTCCTACTTTGCATGTGTGATAGAAGGACAAATTTCTAGGTTTGTTTATTGGCCGAATTTCAGGAAAACAAAACAGCATTGACTTGGGCCTATTTTAATTCCATTGACTTTGATCTTGAGGAAATAACTTCAGTTTTTGGAGGCCGCATTCACTAGAACATAAATCAAGGTGATTGGGACAGTTTTCGCAGTGTTGACTTTAGATTTAATTGTAGAAATTAAAGTAGTGTTTTCTCTCTACTTTGGCTAGGTTAATCGAATTGTTTGGGCTGATTTTGACTCTCTTAGAACACGGAATTTGATTTTTGTTGACCGAGCTACTTGGAGGACATTTTGGTGCTACTTTGGCTAGCACTAACTTTCTGGTTAGGGTTGTAGTTGACTGTTGATTTTGACAGGACTGTTTTGGGCATGTTAATTTGATATTTGTACTCTCTCTCTGTTAAACTATTGAAAAATAATAGGAATATTTGATCAAATGGATTCCTCACATTGGGGTTTATCCCTGGAATCTGCCACATCTTTTGTCCTCTTGTCCTAGCTTGTCTTCTACACATGTTTTTATGTTCTATCTGCATTTACCACCAATGTGTTTAAGGCAATGTGATTGTTACTAGATATAATTGGAAATTTTCATTGGGTTTATAAAGAACATTGAAGTAATTTTTTCTAAAGCATAGAGCATACCATTTTTATCTGAAATTAACACATGTCCTCCTGCCCATGGTTGATCCTAAATGTTCCCTGTCTTTGCAATTTTGACAAACTTTGAAGAATGGTTGCATTAACTTATGCTTATTTGTCTTGTGCCTGAATTATTCTATCATTATTTGTTTTGCAACTTCTTATTTCTGCCTTCAAATTTCTCAATGTGTGTTTTATATCATAAGAGTGTCCAACACCATGTTGCTCATTTGATCCATAGGGAGAGTCTCATGAACTATAGTCTACCAGGTTGCTAGTAATATTTGATCTTCTTCCTACAAGTATATCATGTTAGCTTAAACCAAAACATAGCATAATAAATATACCTCATTATAGTTTAGGGGAGGATACCTCATCTACAAGATCAACCAGATTAGCACAATACATGTATAAGCATAATTATATCAGTACATAAACATTATTTCAACAATCAACTAGTTACCATGCATGACCATACCAACCACATAACATGATCTCATGCACAACAACTATAACCATTTCAATGTATGCATAAGAAAATATAAACATTGACATGCATAACCAATGCATAACTGACATATGCTCATGACAAACACATCCAACAACAACACCATCAACTTTCACATGGTGACACAACTGCAAGCATGACCAACTCCATGCATACACCAAAAGCACATATACCATAAGTATAAAGAACACAGATGCAACCGATATGTATGCATGACCAACACACCACCCACCTAGTCGAAGGGGTGAACAATGTTCTGATACCACTTTTTAACACCCTCCTTTGACATTTACCCAAGTTAATCATTCCACTAGGCCAAACATGTGATGAGAGGCTACTATGATGTGATACAACTTGCCATGTATATTTAAGGAAGTGGAACCTAAAAACAAGTTCATTCTCACCTTCCACACATGCTACAGAGCCTTCAAGAGCCAACCAACCCTTCCACATGACAACCCTAAGACAACTTTACATCTGACTGATATGTACCCTTAACCACTCCCATGAAAATCCATGCATGCAAATTAGGCCTTCCAATTGCTCCCACAACAAGGCATGCGAATGATTGTGGACTTTTTTAGGCAATTCTATTCCAATGACCCCAAATGCTGAGCCACTTTCTCAGGCCTACATCTCAGGCCACTGCCTAGAACTTCATGAAACTTTCAAAAATGGTACATAACCATGAAATCAAGCTACTAATGCAAATATTTAATCAAGGATTTGACTAGACCCCTACTAGCCAGGATAGGTATTTAGTCAGGCATGTGACAAATATGTAATCTATAGATCTAACAACAAATCTAAGCATAGGGGTCTCATACTTATCTAAGATTCATAAAGAAGCATCGTTGCCTTATCAAAATAGATGCATTATCATCTGTTAGTTCATATATTCATTGTACATTCATTCTATAATGAAAACATGATGAGAGCCACATATCAAGTCTATCATAAAACATACTCATAACCAGCATATAACCAACAAAAATAACAAAGCTACAACATCCATAAAAATCGCATATGACCCAGTACATTTACACATGAAATACTAAAGAGAAATATATCTTATTAATGAATGCATAAGATAACCAGATCTAGGACTTCCATGAACCACTCGACAATATATTGGGTTGAACCAAATATTTCTTTCATCCAATCAACCCTGTGCCATATTCCAAGCATGAATGTGGAACTCTCAAAAAAACAAATCCATTTTTCCTCGGGCTTTACTACAATACCCACCAAATCACTAGGCACTAAACAAGCATGGATGCCTCCGAATCTCTCCACATACACCCTGAGGAATTTTCTTGTCTCTTAGTCTCCAAGATTTACTGTATATCTCATAATTCATAGGTCAAGGATTCCTAGGCCTAATCGAGACTCCATCCTCCAGGCTTTACCATATATCCCGCCAATCACAAGTCGAGGATTCCTAGGTATGATAGTGGGCACACACCTCTAGGATTTACCATATATCCAGCCATTCACCAGTTGAGGATTCCTAGTCCCACTGAGGTACACAACATCTGGCTTTACCGTAATCCCACCTTCTCTAATCTAGGGATTCCTAGGCATTTTGTTCTTCTTAAATTACCACCTCACTCAATTTCGAAACAATCCAACACTCTAGTTTAACAAAAAAAAAAGAACCCATCACACCATGGTTATCAAAAAATGGGAAGGAAGGGCTAAAAATCACTTTCACAACTGACAAAACCCATGCCAACGATAGCAAGAGAACCAATTACACACATTCATGTACCATGCATGTCAAATATAGGAAGGAAATCACACATGAAAATTGATACCTACAACTAATCCTATTGTATCCGCTTGACCTTGCTCTTCCTTTCTTGATCTTTGCTTCCCCTTTCCTTCTTTGTCTTTCCTTTTCTTTCCTAGATCCAATGCTAGAGTGCTCCAAGAATTCTCTATGTGTCCAAGAGGGTGAGAGAGAAAAAATAGAGAGAGAGAGCTCCAAAATTGAACTAACAAAAAAGTATCAACTGATCCTCATGAGCCTTTTTGTTAATTAGGCCTCTATTTTCTTCAATTTCCATTGTTTTCCTTCATTTTCCTCCTCACATGCAACCTGTGGCCTTTCACCTTCCTTTTCGCCTAATTTTCATTATTTTCATAAATAAAATTATAATTAATGCCTCATGCCTTTCCAAATCCTTTGCCTTTGCCTTTGTCGATTTCCTTAGCCATAATAAATGAAATGAACACCCACACTAAGATGTTTTTTGGAACATTCAACTTGGAATATGTGTCCCATGAGCTTGGTTAATTTTTCCTTTATTAACTTTATTACATGAAATTTTTACCAAGGTTGTTACAGTTGTGTAGGGGACTTGATAGTTTGGGTCAAAGTCATCCCAACAGAGTTCGAAGTATGGTAGACGTACATCACAAATGAGCTCCATGAGGAAGCAAATGATTTTTCAATTTGGTGAGTCTTTGTCCCCTTATCAGTTTTGTCTTATATAACCATTGTCTCATATGTAATTTGTCTTTTGTAATAAATGATATGTAATGAAATCCAAGAGACACGTGGAATGTGAATAGCCACATATGTAATGTAAAACGTTATGTATGGAGTATGAAATACCATAGAAGCTAAAGAGTCTTGAGGAAGCTCAAAGTTCATTTCCATTAGTTATAAATAACTCCTCATAACTCAAACTAAGGGCTTGGATTCTTGGATTCTTTGTTGAAAATGCAGCAAGAAAATCTAGTTTTGACCTTGCCTTGGTCAAACTCGATTAAAATTTGAATTTATATTTTAGTAGAATACTTGGAGGTAGTTAAATGAGGTGACATGGATCTTGTCACTCAATTAACTCAGTAAATTTGAGATGTGAAAGGTTGAGTTCATTTATACATGATTGATTTCTAATTTGTAGTAATCTATTTTAGTTAATTTGAGTTACTGACAGTTTAACTAGTTCTAGATGTCAGAAGAAATAGTGGAGATCAAGTTGTGGAAGTGGAACTTCAACCACACTCAGTGATCAACCAGTTAATTGATCAATCAACCCAAAATAATTGTTGCATGCAAAGAATTTGAGTTACCCAGTTGAGATGGATATTCCAAGGCATTATACTATCAATTGTAGCATATTCCAATGTGTACAAGTGGTGCATGCAGTCAAATAATGAACTAAGGCTATTGCGTAATTCCAAAGTGTGAAATCCCTAAAAAATAGGGGCAATTTTCCAAGGGAACAACGCAAGTAAATAGGATCTTTGGAAGGCTTGAAATTGGCTAAGTGTTGGCTTGAAATTGGCTAAGTGTTGGCCAGGTTCAGTCAGTGAGGTAGAGGGATAGACTGCACACTTGTAGTGTGTGCTCAAGCTTGAGCAAGTGTTGGCTTGATGGGCCTTGACCCAAGTTCAAAGTTAAGTAGCCAAGAAAATCCCTACACTATTGGCCCTTTTGGCATCAATCTGTGGAGCGCAGACTGAAGTCTCACCTGAAGCAGTATTGGGGGATGCAGGAACCAAATTTCCACACCCTGAGATGGTTGTGACATAAGTTATATGCCCTAACCGTTCCTTTGCGTAGACTGATAAGCCCGTTAGGGCTTATCAAAGTACTTTTCTTATTCATCCTTGAAGCCTCTACGAAAGTCTTTGATTGTCCTTTGCAGACCCTAAATAGATATATGAGGCATTTACACACCTCTATACTTACTCTTACTTCTGTATTTACTCAAATTTCCTTAAGTATTGGTTAGCTTTAACATGCATTACAATTATCTTCACGTAAACAGATATTCTTACTTGCATTCATATGACATAGTAAAATACATAGATTCAACCATCAATATAGCATTCATTCATAACCCCAGTATTCAACATAATATAATCGCAACATTCATAATAGAAGTAAAATAACACATACACAGATAATTCCAGAATACTTCTCTTTATTGATAATTCAAATTTCTGGTACAGACTCTGACTATCCTACGCACACAGTTGCAAGGGTCCATGCACTCAGCTGTAGGCTTCTACCCTAGGCCTCTACGAACTCAGCTATAGAGCCTCTTCCTACGCTAAGACTCTTCACTTTTAGCTCTCACAGACCCATAAACTTACTCAAAACTCTCCTTCCTTGTTAACTTCTCCCCCCTCCCTTACACTCTTCTAAGACTCCCTTTTTATACACTCCCATGGTCCATGGACCAAGGGTGAATCTCATCAAGCTGACACAAAATATCTAAACTAAGGTCGGAAACTCTTTTTGACTACTAACATCTTCGCACTCCACTGCAAAAAAGTGTGGAGACTTTACATTCCTTACACAAAACTTGGGCCTTTAGCCCCAAAAATTGGGCTTTTAACACCAAAATTGACCCCAGGGAACCCGTTCCTAATAGGCCCCCAACACAAATCTAGTGACTCACCCCCGAGTCACTCTGTTGGCATGAATATCTTGTCGTAGAGACCTCCCAGCTCCACTTGTACCACTGTGACTTCGGCAGTGCACTGTGTCACCGTCTGCTTCATCTGCTCGACCAGCTGCTCCATCGCTAGCTCTTTGATGTCTGCCTGTATTTTCTATTGTGGCTCCCATATACTAGCCAATTTCCCTTCAATGGAGATAGTGAATACATAGGCCTCCTCTAGCCATGGCCCCAATCTCGCCTTGAGTACTGTCTCCTTACGTTGATATGCATCTACCTGTTCTTTTAACACCTTTGCTTCTTACAACTTCGCTAACCTTTGTGTAACATTGATGGTGCATGTCGTCGCTTTAACCTCATCATATCTCTGCTGCAACACCCATGCCTTTGTCTATAGCCTTTACACAATTGGATCCTCCTATAGGTTGGTGACTACTTCGAGCCACTGCTCGAAGAGAATTGTGCACTGCTTCACGGTGGCATCTATAGCTGCTATGACATCTTTAACAGTGGCCTCGCGTTGTTCCTTCACCTCTAGCAGAGTCGAAGGCTAGGCCCATAAATCGAGTTCTACAATCTTAAGGTTCAGATCAAACTGAACCTTAGCTAGTTTTGTTCGTGCTTCACGCACTCCGGCAGTGAGCTTCCACATTCTGATATCCATTGTCACATCTTTAGGAATATCCAGCTTTGGAACATTTACGCATGCCTCAACCACTACCTTGGTCATGTGCTCATTCTTTTCTGCGATGGCCTTAACAAGATCAATGGAAGAATTCTTCTATGCAACCATCTGAGTGTTGTTCACCCACTTCTCACTAATAACATTCAGTGCGTGTTGTTCTCGAGCCCGAAGTTCCATGATCACACCATCCTGCAAAGTGTGAAGGTCTTCATTAGGAAGCGCAGCCAAGTTTAGCTCAGCCTCCTTGAGGGCACTGACAGTGGCCTTATCAGATTCTTCTTCTATGGTCAATGCTCCATCCGGCAACGTTATTTCCCAGGGATTGAGCGTGTGCACAATTTCTGCTGCCTCCAATGTTCCAGGCACCAAACTAGTTGATGTCGCCCTACTTCGCCCCCACACTGGTCTATACCTATGACGCCTGGATCTGTAGCTCGTGTAGACCCATTTCAATGGAGCCTAAGGCCTGTTGTTGCTGCTGCTCAAACTGCTACAACAATTCCGCAGTTGCATCCCTCACCACATCACCAATGTCATTCAAATCACACTTTGTCAAGGTGATAGGGTCAAGGGACATTTCGTTGGCCTTGGACTTCTTCCACGGCCCTACTTTCTCCTGGTCCCTATTGCGCTTAACCCGGAACAAAGTAGTCTTCGAGTCTGCTCCTCTCTCATCAGAGCGTTGCTCTTCCTCTTTTGTCTCGAGGGATCGGGATTTCATACTCCTGTCGGAGTCACGTTCCTCCTCTTCTTCCTACCCTTATTTCTACTTTTTGGCAGCATGATCCACTTTAGCTTTATCCTCAGCCTCTTTCTTCCTCTTCTCGACCAACTATTCCATCTTTAGTCTAGCCACTTTCTTCTTACACTTAATTGCAGACGTGTTAGAACTAGTTGTCCAATCTGAAGCCGTGTGCCACTCTATAGGCTAGCGGTCAAGGACTCCCACCATTGCACGTCTATGGTGAGGTATGGAAGGTCATACCACTTTTGCTTAGGGTCCTTCCCTGCTCACATGGAGACACAGTGGAATTTCACCTTGAACTCCACATATTTTGCCAACTGGTCGAAAACAGTTAGTGACAACTATGGTTTGCCATTGATGGCCATGTTGATACTCATCTCCATCAAAATCCAAAAGATCTTGCTATCCTTGACCCTTTGGGGGTCCTTGGTGGCCCAAAGCAAAGCAAACTTCGCTTCTTCTAGTAAATTCTACACGATCGGAGGAAATTGACTATCCTCTGGTAACACCCATGCAACCAATAATATGGATAGAAACAACCATGCATAGTGAAAGGATTTTTTTGTTGTCATGCATATCTGTACAGTTCGCAAGGAACTTGCTACAAAGATAGTGCTCCCAGTTGAATTTTATGCCTTCCATGTACTGGGCCACTAATGATACAACCAGTGTCGACACTTCACCTGCATGACACTTCATCATAATTTTCCCAACCAAGATCTAGGTGGCTGCTTTGACTGTGGGATCAGTTATACTGGAAATGGAGTAGCCACGCAGCTTCTTGATGAGCTTAAATTTGTCCTTCATTTGCTCAATGAGGTGGCGCTCACTTGTCTTTCCATGGATGGATTTTTCCCTAAATGCGGCAGCTGAGTGATCCCATGGATCAACATGTCAGTGATCGATATTGGCTCTTCTAAACACAGGCAACCATCATGCACCAACTATAGCAGTTGCGTGATCATTATCATAGTTATGGGCACTCGGTTATAATGCGGCACCCATAGCATGTTTAGCAGTCCTGCCTTGTCCACCCCTTTTATCCACATCATTGGCTCCAGCGCAGTCACACCAGTGTCCTTATAGAAGACACGTCGCATGAAATGATTAGTCACTAAGTGGGGAAAGCACTCCATATCACCAAATCACAATTCTCCAGCTTTAACAGGGGATACGCGCCAAGTGCGGTCTATGAAATGTGATCTTATCTGGTAACAATGGTGTATGCAACGTGACTTTTCTCTTGTCAATGTCCTTGGGGGCCTTTGCCTTGCCTTAGCACGAGCGAATGTATTCGGGTAGTTTATAGATAGGGTTGAACCCTTCAACGTCAACGTCCTCAGTCCCCATATCAATGTCATCCCCACCCACATTGATTTCTTCACTATCTTCTTCAGGTTCCAGTTCAACTACCTTGCCCTTCTCCTACATGGTGGGAATTTCCTTCTATGGGTGCTTCCTGGGTGACATGCACACTAACAATGTTACTTTCTTCTTATCTTTCTTTGCTTTTAGCCACTCTTTGGTTGGCATAGGCCTTGGCCTAGGAAACCTCAGCGATTTGGGTACCTCTGTAGGTACATTGACACTTGCAACCTCTAGGGTAGCTCCCTCAACTACCATTTCTACCTCCGAGGTAGCTCCCTCAGCAGCCCACTGCCTCTCCAGCACTCATGACTTCTACGGGTGCCGACATGATAGTAGACAATAACTCATGCATTTCCTTTGGCAGCCACCTGTAATTTATAGGCATTTTCGAATTCAAATCCGACCATTCCCCTCAAAATTCCTTCATAAATGTTAGATTGTCGACACATTTTCAAATATATTTCCTTTAAATTCTAACTTAAATGCCACCTCCCCACTTCATTTATCCATTTCCCCGTTGTCAAGTCATGAAAAATGACCATAAGGGTCACTTTCTGGCTTCCCTTCGTGGTCCCTTCTTCGATAGCGTAGCTCCTGTGCATTTATGCTAACATTGTGACATTCCTTCGTTCCTCGCAGTTGTCTAGTCATGCAACTCCACAACCTAGCCAGTGTATTTTATAGTCCTGCACCTCCCAGTTTCCTGGAGCATTAACACTATGCTGCCACCATGTATTCATCTCACTGGATCTCCAGTGTATGGCTTCAATTGGCTACCATTCACCCTCCCTTGGAATGGCTCTCCATTCAACTTTACCAACTAAACTACTCCACCATCTGTAATCTCCTTGATGACATACGACCCCAGCCAATGCATCCAAAATTTTTCTGGAAATTTATCAAACTTGCTGTCATATAATAGAACTAAATCATTTACCTTGAAGGTGCACAGTTTGATGTCCCAATCATGCCATGCCTTTTCACACTCCTTTTGAACTTGTTGATGGAATCCAACTAGAAATATATCATCTTCAAGCTTTGTTAGCTATGCAAGCCTCCCCTCCAGGGCTCTGCGATCTGCCATTCCTATGAATGCCACTATCCTGAGACTAGGTACAATGTACTCCATTAGCATTAGAGCTTCTACAACATAAACCATTCTAAATGGCGTTTGTCTAGTTAAATTTTTGCAAGTCATTCTATAATCCCATAGCACTGTAGGCACATGCACATCCCAGGTGTTTCTTTGAGAATTACAAACCTTTGTTAGCACACTCTCCAATATTTTATTAAACACTTCCATCGTCTGATTAGAATGTGGATGATATGGCATGCTCTTTTGATGGTAAACCTGAAATTCCTCCATCATCGCGCTCATCATCTCATTAAGAAAATGCGTACCGTACTAAAATTTTTGGACAACCAAACCTTGTCATCATGTACTCAAAGATAAATTTTGTTGTTGTTGTGCTTGTACATTCCTTCATAGGTTACTCCTCCACCCCATTTGGTTAAGTACTCAGTCGCAGTGATGATGTATCATGCACCCATCTTCTTTCCTGGAGGCTGAATTGGTCCCACAATGTCAATTGCCCACTTCTCGAAGGGCTGTAACAATATTTGTGGATTCAATGGTAGCTCACCCTTGCATGAAGGTATGCTAGTCCTTTGGCATGCGTCGCATGCCCTACAATATGCTTTTGAATCTTTATGCAAGGTCGGCCACCACAACCCAGCGCGTAGAATCTTCTACGCTATTTCTTCTCCTGCATATTGACCTCCTGTGACTCCACCATCACCCTTAGTGAGGATGCTATTTCATTCAAAATCTGGCACATAATGTCACAATATTTCATCTGATCCCATTTTGTACAAGTTTCTTGCAATGACAGAAAAGTTTGTCGCGCGCACCACTAGTTCCTTCTTCTGTTGGATTGTATTTCCTTACAGAGCCGTACCTACCATAAGGAAGTGTATAATATCTTTAAAGTGGTTTTTCATACTGCAAAGAGCTACGCATCAGGCAGTGCTTCTTCCAAATTAGTAGGCTCTTCTCCAGTTTCAATGCGCGATAGATTATCCAATCTTGCATTCAATCGTCCTGGTTTCATAATGACTTCGAAATCATATTCCTGGAACAACAAAAACCACTTGCATATCTCTCCCCCCAACACAGGCTTGTTGACCAGGTATTTCAATTTATAAATATCTATATACATCTTAAAATGTCCACCCAATAGATAATGCCTAAACTTTTGGAGCATGTACACCATAGCTAATCCTTCGTTCTCTGTCATGGAATAATTTTTCTCAGCTTTGGACAGCTTCCTACTTGCGAACTCTAAGGTGATCCAAGTCACCTTCGTTGGCCTACGTCAATACTACTCCTAGTGCAATACATGATGAATCCATATGCACATGAAACTCCTTCTTCCAATCCAGGAAGACTAGGATCGGTGCAGTGACCATTTTCTCCTTTAGCACATCTAACCCTTCCAAATCGAAAGGGTCTTTTGTCTATTTCTTCTTGGAGTCTTCCTTGAAGGAGATATTCTTGGATTTGTGTTCTTCTATCGCAGATCTCTTCTCTAAAGCTACAACGCGTCTCTCTACCGCTATCGCCTCTGTCAGGTTTTCGACTAAAGTTTTTTTATTCGCCCTATCTACGAAGACTGCTAGATTTGATGGTAAGGCTGTGATATACCACTCACATTGCACTTCTTCGCTAGGTTGGGAAGTAGCAGGGATTTTGTTGAGGATCTTATTGAACCACAAATTGAAATCTTTGATGGGTTCTTTGGTTTCGGCTTTGAGATTGGATAGGTCACTGATTAACGTTTCCGTTGATCTATCGTCACCAAATTTGGTGAGGAATTGACTTTGAAAGATGTCCCAGCTTGTTATAGACCTGGAAGGTAATGAAAAGTACCACGACCCAGCTGTTCCTTGCATTGTATAGGGAAAAATCCGAACCACAACATCTTCATTGGTAACTCCATTGAGATTGACAGAGAGCATGAAGTTGTTAATGTGCTATTCAGCTAGCATGCCTGTTTCTGGGTTGAACTTGGGTAGCCATTTCTCAGGATAGGGTGGTATTTGGCTCTGGGGTGGAGGCATAAAAACCGCTCCAGGATTGTTCCACGGAGCTTGAGCCATCCTTGAGCTACTGGTAATTGCAAGTGTAGGAGATGATCCTTGAGGATTTGAAGATGCAGATAATATGATCTTGGATGATTGGGGAAGAGGGTTTGTGGAAGGTGGATGAGTGATTTGGAATGGAGATGTGGGCGGTTGACTTCGTGGTGAAGGGGTTGAGATGGATGATGTAGATGAAAGAGTTTCACCCTCAAAGTGCAGTGATGTTTTCCTTGCTCTTTTTCTGGCGGGAAGAGGGAGTTCAGTTGGCTGGATGCCAAATTTTCCACTCTTTAACCTGGTTAGGGGATGAGCAGGATTATATTGCGAAGTCACGCTGCTTTGAGATTTATCAGACCCTATTGAAAAAATAGAAAATCCCTGGAGTTTATGAATAAGAGTTTGAACTTCGGGGGGTTCGATGGTAGGTTGGTCTGAAATATTAGGGTATGTAGCAGTGGTTATTATTCGACCGACTTGGGATTCTGAATTTACATTTTCTAAGGAAGTCGGAGGAGTTGATGAGGGTGATTTACTCTCAGAATGGTATTTAGATTTTGATTTAGGTGCCATTCATAGTTGAGCCCTCCTTCTGGCGCCAAATATGTTGAAGCCCCGAAAATCGAGTCGACAACAAGGGGGATACCCACCCGGTCCGGACCTTGGTTGGCAGCTCCTTATCCGTTTGGTATGGCGGGTCCGACTGGGGATGACAGGACCAGTTTCCCAAACTGTGTGTGTGTGTAGAGTTTGGACTATGTTGACCTAAGGGGAATTTAAAGAAAATCTAATTTAGACTCTTTAAACTAACACTATGCTGTTGCAGTCTAATAAGAAACAATACGTCTAATCTACACTAACCCGGGGTGTATATCTTCCATTATGTGATCTAAAAAGATTTCGAATAATAACTGGTAATAAAGATCATTCAGCTATCATAAGAAAAGTAACCATTTGAGATAAACTACTTTGTGTAAGAAGTTAAGCAAAATAGTTGTGAACAACATATCGCATAATAAGTTACTTATATGTCAGATACAAACAATATGAATCCACCATACAAAAGTGCCAAATGATAACCCATACATTCATATAATGACATATAAACAACTGAAACTATAAATCACTTAAAGAACATAAGCAGAAATAGTCAAGAGATAAAAGTACCATTTATGATTGGTTCCACTCATAAGCTTCAAGCAACAATGATTTATCTCTCCTTGTTCTAACGTCTACTAAGAGTACAGAAGTGCAACATCAGTAGCAGATATCAGGCACAAACATTAATAAACCTTGATCCATCCATTCATCAAAACCACCTCTGAGGGCACAAAAGTGCATGTTCTGAGGACGAGTTTTTGACAAATCTCTAGACCCTTCTCTAAATGCATGAGAAGGGTTTAAATACTGCTAGCTAATTAACTTGATTACATAAATTTAGGATCCGGTTTTCAAATGACCGTCCCTCTGATAAAGCAAATTATTTCTAAAATTAAATCTAACTTTGAACTATTTCTGTATTCGCTCCTTAGTGCTGTGAGTGTGCAGCATTCGTCTTAGAAGAGTCGGTTGGTTGCCTTTCCCTTTGTGCGTGTTATAAAAATAGAAGTAACCAGGGTTGGCACCACTTTTTTTTGATAAACTATAACATATTTTTAGAGAATCTCCCACTAACTGAATGTATACTTGGTAATAACTCGAATTTTTCTCAAACTGGATCTGCTTTTGCTACTTTGGTTTTCTGTCTTCGTGAATGAATTGATGAGTCAGAAGACTTTACTTTCCGAGCAATTCTCTGGATTGGAAACTGCCTTTGTTCTTCATTCCGGGCTTTTCTGTCGTGTAAGCTTCAGGTATCTTTGTAGTTATGCTGCTTTTGTGCGCCTTTGATTCTGAGTTTCAGATGGCCTATCGGTCGTTAGCATCCATTGAGTGATACTCTGGAATATGTAGTCCTATCGTATGTGGTTCCTACTTCTGAAGAAGTCTCTTTTGTGGCCTCTGAGCATCGGCGCTTTCCTCTTTTCCTTAGATGTTTCCTGCAAAAGAAAAATTACTCCATTTTATCTCCTGTTTTATAGTTTGCGTAAAGGAAAAGAGTATATGAAAAATAAAGTTTGATATGAAAGCTTCAGATCTTGCGTGTGTATAATCATGACATTCAAAGTGAACTGACTCTTCGAAAAACGAAAAGTAAACATTCGTATGATCATTAATTTCTTTTTACAGGCGCGCGCCTAATTCTGATTGAAGGACAACTTTCCTTGAATGTTGTGCTGAGCAAGGTTTCGCGTTCGTCGCAAATCGCACATCGCAGATCGCAGATTTGTATTATAGCATTGTGGTATCGCAATATCGGATCATCGCAGATCGCAGATTGTGGATCAGAGATCGCAAATCGCAAATCGCACATCGCAGATATTAGTCATTGCGTCTTACTTTATGCGGCTGCTGCGATATGCGACGTTGCACATCGGCCATCGGGGATTTCTTAAGTCTCTCTTGTTAAGAGCGCTCATGGTAAATGCGATGCGATGAGTTTAGCATCGCTTCTTCGTGGTTTGATACGCTTATAACAAGAAGTGTTTCCTTTGCTTTGCTGTGATAAGATTCTAAGGAAAAACAAAAATATTCAAGGGGAATTTGATGAATTTTTTACTAAGGGTCCCCCATTTGCTCGGTGTTGTTGCTAACACCAAACAAAAGAGGGGGGTTGTTGGTGACCTCAACAATGGCGATTCACTGGGAAGAACCAGTTATCTCTGACTTTCTATTGAACTTCAACTTCCGAAACAGGAAACTTTTCGTCATTCTAAACTTTGTTATGGACAGATAGAGTACGTTTGTCTTATCCTATCAATGATACTTTATTTCAACCTTTCTGAATTCCATTCGTTTGATTCCTAAGGTTCAACCCTTGTATTTACACCAGCCATTACTTGGTCCCTTTTAAAGATAAAATGAGGTCATCTCTGCTATGCTGGTCATTTAAAATATGCTCATTTACCGTAGGTAGAGCCTCTGCTGCCAGCAGGCATCCATAGCCTCGACAGGGTTACCTGTTACCCAGCAATGATCCTTTATCCTGCTTAAAGCTATCTACAACTTTTCAGAGAAAAAACCATTTCGACACTTTTTCTTTTTTATTCTCCAAAGAAAAATGTCTTGGTTTGGTGACCAAATTATGACACAATCATTCACTTGATTTATACTTTTGCTGAACAAGTTGGCTCGTGATGAGACCCCTTGTCTTTTGATTGCAACAATCTTAAGTCGTTGCCTTGTTTTGGTGGACAGTATTGGCAAGGTCAGCAAGTTATAATACCTGTGATCATGATAAGCCGGCTCGTGATGGGACCTCTTATTCTTTGAGATACATATTGCTTTCTCAGATTACTTCTTTGAATGTTGCGATTTCCTTTAGCAGGGAGGAACCCATTGTTTTTCCTTAAGAAAGTTCTGGACGATAATAATAGAGTTCAAAAAATAGCAGTTTTATAGAGAATACTCATTTTGTAATTGATTCCTTTCATTGTACTGATATAAAACAAGTTCTTTGCCAAAAGGTTGCTTTCATAAAAAAATTTGAAGTCAGAACTAGTATCATTTCTAAGGTAAAGTTGGACTCTATTCGTCAATAATAAAGATCAGATTTTCGAAAAAAAATTTACTGTTTGTACAAGTGAAAAATCAAAATCTAACAGAGGATCTGGTGTCCAATTTAACGCGAATTCCTAAAGTAATCATCTACAACTGGTTTTATTCCTAAGAAAGAAGAACAAAAAGCTATTCTACAAAAATTTAGAAGAGTTATCTTCTATGGAAAGTATATTTTCAGGATTTGTCCGTTAACAGGCAAAGAATCCTTTCTACCTGCTAAATCCTGCAACAGAAACGTTGATGGGCCTATGACTTGTACAATCTGAAAAGGACCAAGCCGTATTTTCTGGAATTTTGTATGTTTGCCCTTCTCTTCATGAGCCTTATCCCATTTCAAAACTAGATCTCCCATTTGAAAGTTTTTTCTGGTCATTATGCTCGAGTCAAAAGAGGATTTTATTAGCGCTTGGTGATGAGCATGGGCTTTCTTAGCTTGTTCCCGTTGTTCTTCTAATTTAATTATTTCCATTTGTCTCAATTGTAAGGAGGAAGTAGATACTTCATCGATGTATTGTACTAAAGACAGGGAGGGAATCATTAAGTGAGTTGGAAGAACCACTTCCTTTCCGTAAACTAGGTTAAAGGGGGAAGTGCCGATTGAAGCTTTCTTCGTTATTCTATCTGACCATAAAGCATTTACCAAGGTTTTGTGCCAATTCTTCTGGTTCTGGTCAACTGTTCTTTTAATAATCCTGATTAGGTTTTTATTTGTTGACTCAG
>APFE030950058.1:0-36451 GCA_000404065.3 Pinus taeda | reverse complement strand
AACAATTGGAAGAAAAAAGAGAAAAAGGGCTTTGTTACAATTGTGATAGAAAATGCACTAAAGGTCATAAGTGTGTTGAGAATAAATTATTTTACATAGGGTATGAAGAGGAGGAAGAAAAGGATCAAGAAACATCAAAAGAAGAAAATATACGCCAGGACCCAACCCCAGAGAAAGAAGAAATGAATCCGACCACATCTTGTAAACCATTGGTAAGAATTACCACTCCTCAAACTCTCAATATAGAAGGACATATCAAGAAGAAAAAGGTTCAAGAAGTGAAAGATCACATCAAGAAAGAAGAAATGAATCTGACCATATCTTGTAATGCATTGGCCATAATTACCACTCTTAAAACTCTCAAGATAGAAGGACATATCAAGAAGAAAAAGGTTCAAGTGAACGATCACATCGAGAAAGAAGAAATGAATCTGACTATATCTTGTAATGCATTGGCCAAAATTACCACTCCTCAAACTACCAAGATAGAAGGACTAATCAAGAATAAAAATGTTCAAGAAGTGAAAGATCACATCGAGCATTAAGAAATGAGTCCAACCATATCTTGTAATGCATTGGAAGAAATTACCACTCCTCAAACTCTCAAGATAGAAGGACATATCAAGAAGAAAACGATTCAAGCAGTGAAATATCACATCGAGCATCAACAACAAGTTCTCCAACTTTTAAAGGATAACGCCACTTTGGTGCAGAATCGAATGAAACAACAGGCATATCAATGTCACAGTGAAAGAAGTTTTGATGTAGGCGATTGGATATTTTTATGGCTACATCTCAAGCAATCAATTTATGAGAAGGAAATGCTGGCAATACTACATGCACTTACGAAATGGAGACCTTACCTAATGGGAAGACACTTCAAGGTAAAAATGTATCATGATAGTCTTAAATACTTTTTAGAACAAAGATTATCTTTTGAAGAATAGAAAAAAATGGGTCACAAATATGTTGGGTTATGACTTTGAAATCATCTACAAAAAAGGGAAGCAAAATGTTGTTTCAGATGCACTCTCAAGAAAGGATGAGGATGTGGAAGCATTGTTTTGTGCTATTTCTATTATCCAACTAGATTGGATACATGAAGCAAGGGATGAATGGAAGAAGGACGAAGAAGTGTGGCCAATCATTCAAAGTTGTAGAAGATCCCAGTTCAAACAATATTGCTAGAATTTTACGAGGAAGGAAAAATCATATTGGAACCTGAAGCATTCACAAAAAAAAGAATCCGACAACTACGAAATCGATCAATTTTAGAGTATCTCATCAAGTGGAAAAACTTACCCGCTGAAGATTCCAGATGGGAGGACAAGAATTTGTACAGAAGCATCAAGAACTACTCAAGCATTGAGGACAACACTTTTTAAAGGAGAGGGGCATGTTAAGTCCCTATACTACTAGGGTAACCCCTTATTGTTATTAGTACAACCTCCTTATTATATTGTTGTGCCCATGTAGTCCCCATACTGTTATTATTGTGCCCCATGGAAGCCCATTATTGTTATTATTGTGCCCTTACATTATTATTGTTATGTCGGCTCTGATTATATTATGACCCCTTAGACTCCTATATATAGAAAGGAGGTCTTTTCATTTCTATCATCCAAGAATTGTTCATTTTTGTAATGTAAAGGAGGTTTCCCCCTCAAAGAGGCTGAATTATAAGGCATTGACCTCTCTTTTCTATCTTTTTGTGAGATGGTTTCATAACAACATGAAACCCTAGAGTAGTAAAAACAAAAAAATATTAAACATTGGCAAATCAATAAATGAAAGAAAAAAAAGAGGATAAGGAATGAAGGATCCATTACCTTCCTATATGAAATTAAATCCATAAGCTCTATGTAGATGCAACCCTAAGGGAGAAAGATGGAGGATACTAAAAGAGGGAATGAGAGGAAATGAGAATAAAATGATTTGAGTAAGGTTATTTGTAAGGGAAAATGAGAAAATATAACTAAAATATCATTCATACTATCACATTTATGAGGATTAAGACAAGTTGTTTATTTTTATCCCTTAATATTTCTTAAGCTTCGTTTTGAAAAATCCCCCCATTTTTATTTGGTCACTTAGGAATCCTAATGTTAAAAGCAATGCCAACGGCCTAGTGCCAAAATTGATGCTAAGTTTGTTTCTAAATTAAATGCAAGCAACAATGAGTTTAGCATCAAATCATGAAATAATGTTGAGTTTAGTGTTGTGCTATGAAATAATGTTGATTTTTCATTAAAAATACAATTAAAAAAAATCACTAGAAAAGTGAATGAAAGAAAAAAGGATGCTATTTTTTTGCGATGTTTCAAAGTGGAGTTTTCCATGAGATATTTCTTTCTAGTCCAATAAAGGTTTTAACCCAAATGAATTTCATTACATTACTTATCCCTATTGTGGCTAGTAGTTGAGTCACCCCCATCAAATATTCTAGATAAGAAGGGGGGATCTCATAAAATTTTCCTCAGAATACACACACACACACACACACACACTACTCATCTTATTCGGAAGAAGCATAATAACCTAAGACATAGATCTACTTGCTACCATAGTCCTGCCTTTGTCACAACTCTCAATGAAAACATCGTTCTTTTTTATGTCTTAGACCCTTTTTGAGCATATCATATATCATATCTTGGATCAAATAATGCTATCATGAGTCTTCAACAATAGGATATATCTACGAATAATCAATTAGTAACCAATATGTCCATAGAAATAATATTACAAATTAGAATAAGGACTTAAAATCAGTAAAGTTGGTCCCATAAGAAAGATGCAATCTCACTTATAATCTACTTTCTACCAATTCAACATAATTATTAGTTAATATGTCACCCTTCTAGTTAATTCTATTTATATATGAGAGAAATATGTAGAATTGAATCTTGTGGAGATATCTTTATCCATTGCAACACTTTTTAGAAGATGTGCATTTTGAACCTAAAAAAAATCCTTTAACCATCTAATGATCACCTTGGAGTCTCCAAAGACATTCAAGTCCCTAATGTCCTTCTCGAAAGAAATATTGAGTAATGTAGTCACAAATCTTAATGCTACTTCATTATTTGTAACCCTCTCAAGCCTTAACTGGAAGAGTACTATTATAACAATCATTTAGAAGGTGAATATGTCCACCTACACTACTTTAACCTAGATTGTATTTTGTAACCACATCAAAGAAGTGTTAATCTCTATTGAAATCACTAATAAGTGCCAGATGCTTCTTTTTTACTATTGAATCATTTGAAGGAAGAGTTACTTTCAATTTTGGGAATATTTAAGTCATGTTTACCCTCTTCTCTTGAAATAATACTTCATTGCATATAATCCATATTACAAATAGAGGAAGGATTTGTGCTAACACATTTAGTTTAGTGTGATTGGTCCATTTTTATAATGCTATATTCAATTATTGATCCTCCCAGTTTTCCCTAACCTAGAAGAGATAGATGCTAACATAATTTCAAACCTCTCTAGTAAAGTGATGATGTATGAACAAGTGTTTGATAGATTCAAATCACTCCATTCAATTGGGGTTGCCTCGAGTTATTGGGTAGGATCGTGGTTATCTTCCCCACTCAGGTTCAAATCCCACTACTGACATGATGAGCTATAATGCCTTGATAAATGTTGTTGTAATGGCTTTGTACCTATGAATATTGTTGCATTAGCTTATAACCTTGTGAAATCTTAAGGGATTATATCTATGGGATGGCCTAGTACTAGAAACCTCACTCTAGCTCTTATGCTAAGAGGGAGGCTAATTTCTTTCCTCGAAAAAGAAAAAAAATATATTTAAAGCACTCCTCATAGTAAAAGACACTTTAAATTCTCTTCCCAACCTTCTCTTTAAATATTATCCCAGGGTAAGGTTCTATTACTAAGAGAAATCCTAGTGAAATGACCTAACATTGAGAGGAGCCATAGTTTTCCACATCCATTTCCATCCCTATTTGATAGCCTCAACATTATAAAAAAATAAAGAGATTTATATCCAAGTTTAACTAAGTAAATACCTAAATGAGGGTTTATTTCCTATCTCAAGCTATATTTTTCATCCCATAGTGTTATGTCATACATAATAAGTTGTGCTCTAAATCCTTCTTCTAGAAAATCAAAGATTTTCTAGGAAAGGAAGTCGGGTGGGGAGCAAGGAGTGGGGTAGATGAGGAAGAGAGGGTGCAATGTGGATAAATATGGTGATGGGGATGGGGTGGATGAGGTATATAGGGGTTAATGAGGTAGAATATGGTGAGGGTATGCTTGGAATTGACCCCAACACAAATTTCACTTTAAAAAAATCCATTTTTAATTTTTTTGAGTGTTTTTTTCCTTCCTTAAATCATTCATATATATGTGTGTGTGTGCTAATTTTTTCTTTTTTAAATCAATTTTCATTTTTTTTGTTTGCTAATGTGTTTGTGACTTATAGGACTAGCCTATGGTCTAAGAAACCACAACCTAGGGACATCTAACCTGTCAAAATCACTTAAGGATCACACATAGCTTGGGTTGCACCAACCCTTAATATGATTAGATTTTTTTTGTGTGTCTACTCCCAATTACCATAGGTTTCAAACCTCCATTACCTTACAAAACCCCTTGAAATTTAGTCACACTAGGAGGATTTGACAAATTTATTTTGATTTTAAGTTTTTTTTTTTTTTCCTTTGAAATACAAATTTTTTCAATATTTTTTTAAGAATAAAAAAATAAAATAAAGAGTTGCACAACAATTTCTTTTTCTTTTTATTTTTTTAACATTTACAGTTTTTTTCTTAAAAAATAAATAAATGTATATTTTATAAATTTCATTTATTAAAAAAATGTTTTCCTATTTTGGGGTTCTTTTCCCTCTTTTTATGGGTTTTCCCTTTTTTGTTTTTCCTTTTTGTGATTTTGTTTGTAATAATATTGGTTTTTAGATTGATTTTAAAAATGTTATAAGACTACACCAAAAGGAAAGATGGTGCTATTGATAACACCTCATTTTTTATTTAGGGTTTGATTTTAAGATTGTGGTGTCAAGGGAATTGATTGTCAAGGCCATTATTTCAAAAAAAATATAATTTTAACTTGAAAGAAAGGGGGAGTACTATGGGGAAAATAAATTTACAATTTAGGGGTTAACCTTAAGATTTTGGTTATAGTTGTTAAATCTTTTGGTTATAGTTGTTAAATCTAGGGTTTGAAAGAAGTTGTAAATTTAAACTTGAAAAAATTGTTGTTGCTATTCTCACCATTTTTCCATTCAATGATTGATTTTAAGGTTTTTGTTAGAAACATTACAATGTTGTTAACATCATTGTTTCAAATGGTGGTAAAATTAACACTAGATAAGTAAATAAATAAAAATGAGCTACCAATACAACTAGTTTTTGAATGGGGATAAAAATAGCCACTAAATGCAACCTATAAAACACTGAGAACTCTAGAAGGTCCTTGTCAAGTAGGTAACTATGTTATGTGCTAATGGGATAATGACATTCAAAAGGGTTTAGATATTATTCTAGAAAAATTTTCATTTTAATTATATTGGCATCATGTACTCAAGGTATTTCCAATAATGTCCAAAAGGTGTCTAATGAACTCCATTAATAAGCTAACTAATACAAGAGATTTCTCATTTTGTAAAGCATGACTCTTTGAGGTATCCCCTCCTTTGACATGGGGTGCACATTATCTTAACTAATATCCTCATACCCATTTATGCAATATTGATGCTACAAATGTTATATCTTTAAAGCCGCGCGCCTCCACTCCACCCCCCCCCCCCCCCCCCCCCCCAACATCAATTTTATGTACATATTTTTGAAATAAGATTCAATGCCAACCTTATTAATAGTGTCAAAATATTCATGTGGGTTTCCGTCACTATCCTATATCCTCCAAATGTTATTGGTTGATTTTTTCGGAATTTAATTTGTGGTAAAAAACAATATTATTATCTCTAGCAACTAATTGCATAGCCCCATTCTAAATCCTCCACCTAGTAACTTCCTCCCATAGTCCCATAGTAATAACTTCTGTCTCCAAAATTCCAAATCCTCCAATTTTCCTAATACATCTTGTAGTCCTTAGTCCTTCATGAAATCATTAGTACTTGCAATCTCCTTCTCTACCACACAAATTTGGATCGAGGAATCCCTAAACTTCACTTTACCTACTCTGTAAAAAAAAACATTTGTATAAGGTTTTTAGGGAACTGCAACATAATATAGTTTTCATGTTCCGAGGAATACTTTCTCTAATTCTTTTGAAACAACTTTACATACTCATGGAAATCCAATCCCAATATTCAGAGTACTTAAACCAATTCTTTTAAACCGACTATGCATACTCATGGAAGTCTAACTAGTACAGATAAATTTAAAATGGAGACATTGGTTTCCTACTACCTTTTCCATCTAAAGCGGAATAGAGGAGTGACTGAATCCAACACTATTTATTACCACATATGTGTACCTTCACTCTTGATGAAGCAATAATTCCTTCATTAGGAAGTGGTTGAATCACTTTCTTATGAACTCATTGTTGAATGTTTTGTTTGTCCATGTTAGGGATAATTTAATACGCTCTATGTCCACAAGTTGACTTACTCAAAAAATTCTAAAAAAATATGATAGTGGATCCACTCTTTCCCTTAAATATTTGTCCTTCAAGCCACTTAAAATTAAGTTAAAATGCTCCTTAACAATGAGATTATCTGACTCTATCAATCTATATTTTTCAATACTTCCCAAAAATAATTTGTTTTATCACATAGTCAATAAACATTAAGTAATTGCAAACTATAGTTTATCTCCTTATAAAAAAGAGAAACCAATATGGCATCAACACATATCACACAATTGATTTCTCAAAAGAGGGTTTCCCCTTGATAGCTAATCAAATTGAATGAATTACCACATTTAGGTAAATAAATGCCTAATATGGGAGAGCTTTATGAGGGGAGTATTAAGGAGTAACTTTAGATACCATAGTTTATTAAAGAAGAAGGTAACATAGCTTGTTTTTGAAAATTTAATGCATTGAGTATTGATTTTTTAAGGCTCTCCACATGCCACTCTAATTAGTTGAGAGAAAAATAATTAAGAAGCATCCCCAAGGGCTTCCTTTTTATAGAAACTAAGTGTAATGTAGTTTAATTCTTGATTTCTCTTTCTTGATAATTACTTGTGAATATTAGTTATCTTCTTATTACATTTATGTTCTCTTCATCAAGAAATTATACAAATGTTCAAAGTATAAAGACCATAGAGAGACAAAGAACACCAAAAATTAGGCTCCAAGTGAGCGAAAAACCCCACAGGGGGGAAAACCCAACAATCCTTCTCTTATAGAATCAAATGAAAACGAGATATCCAAGACCCAAGGCCAAGACCAAAACAACCACAAATATTCCAAGTCAAACCTTCCTCCAATAGTCAAATTCAACATTGGTCAACCTTATCCAAATCTAGTCAAACTTTAGATTTCGACATTGTAATAAAGATTGAATTTCAGCCCTACAATACCAAAAAAATTGCCTCAGAAAATTCCCTTGTGTGAGTTGCATTAGGGAAAAAAAAACCTTGATCTTCCTCTCTCCTTTGACTTCCTTATCTCTCCTTTGAATTCAACCTTCTTCTTCTTGTCTAGGTGCAAAAATAGATAGAAGATGTGAAGAGTGAATGAATGAATCTAAGAGGTCGAGCTTGCCTCTTCTATATAGTTGTCCAGGAGGGTTGAATAGGTTCCACTGGGATGAATTTTCCAAGGAGAGACGACTTGGTCTTTGTGTTGACTCTTTGGCTCAAAAATAAAATTCAATTTCTTTTCTTTCAAATGTCCAAATGGGACATGACTTAAGTACAATTTATTTTGACTCATAATAAATTATTTTCTCTTTTTTACTCTTTGAGAATGAAGAACATGCTTTGACCAAAATAAAATAATAATAGTAATGAATATGATAAATACATAAATGACAAAATTACATTAAATAATGAAGATTGACACAAGTTACAATTTCAACACTCCCTCTTAACTATGGAGGTATTCATAATGACTCAACATGATATTTTCAAGTTGAAATATTCATATAAGAAAGGATTCATATTGATAAGAATCAATGATGATTACATCATTTTAACGAGCATTGTCAAACTACCAAGGACTTACAAGTACACTCTATCTTTCCATTAGATCAGAGCATAATGTTGATAGGCATAAATTTGGACACCACCACCTCTCAAGGAACATACCCTACCCAGGTGTTCCGAAGGTATGACCTCAAAAGACCATTTCCTGATCCCAAGGAAAAGTAAGTTCTCCAGACCATTCCTTACCAAGTCTATGTATCCAACTTAGGATGTTAATCCTAATCAACCACAATACCTAACTCAAGAATGTACGTCCTTGATTCTTATCCAATCCACCTCTCCCTACCAGTGTTTATTTACTAGGCTTATGCTTATTAGTCCTGGCCATAGTATGTGACACATGGAGAACACGGTGTCCATCCTCACTCCCTCTCAACCAGGGAGGAGATACTCACTCCCTCTCAACCATGGAGGATATATCCATAAGTCCAAGCTTGTCTCGAAGATACTCATGTTTCTTGTTAGGAAGAGACTCCGTCAATACATTTGCTACTTGTTCATTAATGGAGATATATGTAGCTCCATGGATCCATCCCATGCCATAATTCAAATGTAGTGAGACTTGATATGAATGTGCTTTGATCTCTCATGAAAAATTGGGTTCTCTAACAACTTTATGTAGCTTTAATTGTCACAACATATTATGGTTGAATCTAAAGGTCCTTCAAACAAATCAGTAAGCAATTTATGGAGCGAAACTGCATCATGACTAACTTCATTGGCTGCCATGTATTCAACTTTAGCAATACTTAATGCAATCGAGTCTTGTTTTCTGCTCATCCATGAAACCATAACTAATCCCAAACAAAAAAAACCATTGGTAGTACTTTTTCCATCTTAAACATTGCCTGCCCAATCTGAATCAGTGTAACCTAATAATTGAATCTCATTTACTACAACATATCTCAAACAATGATGTATGGTCCCACAGAGATGTCTTAAGATGTGTTTTGTTTCTATCCAATGATCATGTATAGGCTCCATTTGAAACTCGCTAACAATATTTACTGTGAAACATATATAAATAGCCAGATGTTCACAAGATACATCATATAACCAATTAGTTATCGGTGAGATGATGGATCAACAAAACTTGAATATGAATTCCTTAGCTTCTTCAAATTAGTGATCATAGGGATTGTCATGTGTTTATTGTCCATCATCCCAAATTTCTGTAGAATCTTGATCGCATATTTTCTTTGACCGAGATAAATTTTGCCAAGTTTCTGCCAAACTTTGAGTCCCAAGTAATAGTGCATTGATCCAAGATCTTTCATGTCAAATTCAACTAGAAGTTATTTCTTGCATTGATGAATAAGATGTTGCACAACTATTATTATTAAGTCATCTACATATAACAATAATATGATCATGGGTTCATTCTTTACTACCTTGATGTAGAGGTTCAATTCTTCGATACTTTTGACAAAACCAATTCTTATTAGATAAGCATCCGTTCAAGCTTACCATGCTCTAGGGGCTTGTTTTAAGCTATATAGAGCCTTCTTTAACCTACAAACATGAGTTTCCTTTCCATGCATTTCAAATCCTTGAGGTTTCTCAATGTAGACTTCTTCATCAATTGTGCCATTTAGAAAAGTTGTCTTTATGTCCATTTGATGTATATTCCATCTCATAGAAGTTTCAATAGAGATGAGAGTTCTAATTGTCATGTACCTAGGTGTAGGAGAAAAAGTTTCATCATTCAATTCCTTCTTGTTGAGAGAATACTTTAGCCATAAATATTGCCTTATATTTATCAATAATCCCATCAGACACATGCTTGATTTAATGCACCCACTTGGAAGTCACAATTGCTTTATCATTTGTTCTAGGAACAACTTCCCAAACATCATTCTTCATTATTGGTTGGTATTCTTCTAATGTTGCATTCTTACATACTTGATGTTCATATGCCTTTTCATAAGTAGTAGGCTATGCTTCAATGAGTTTGGTCATATATGCTACATAGCTAAAATATATTTTGGGTCTCTTGCTTTCTCTTAGTGTTCCTCTTGGGCCTATATGGCCTTCAACTTCTTGTAGTGTTGTTCTAAGCCAAGCAAGTTTCTTAAAATCTTTTGGGATGATGAAAAGTTGTACAAGTTCGCTTTGTCCTTCTAGTTCTTCATGATGATTAATTGTAGGTTCTAGAGAATTTACTTTCCTTAGACTTTCTTCATTGGGAAAGAAAAGTCCTTCTTCTACATAAGAGTCAATGGGGATATCATTAGACTTATTTTATGCAATAATTTCATTGAATGTGACCTCTCTGCTTACTTCAATATGACATTGTTCCTTGATGTAGATTCTATATGCTTTGAATGAGGTGCTATAACCAACGAAGACTCCTTTCATACCCACATGGTCCAATTTCTTCCTCTTGTCCTTGGGAATATGAATGTAGATAGGGCATCCAAAAATTCCGAGGTGATCAACATTAGGCTTCTTTCCAATAAATGCTTCTTCTGGAGTCACGTTGTTAGGAATTCAGCGAGGAGCTCTATTTTGAATGTAGCTTGATGTCATAGAGGCTTGTCCCCATAAGAATTTGGGAAGATCTTGGTTATGTAGCATGGTTCTTACACATTTTTCAATATAACGATTCTTCCTTTTAGCTACACCATTTTATTGAGGATTATAAGGGACTATTAGCTCCCTCTTAATCCCATCTTCTTTGAAAAATGCCACAACTTCTTTAGATGTATATTCACCTCCATTATCTTATCTCAAGGTCTTGATCTTCTTTTCCATCATATTCTCAACTTTTACTTTGAACTCTTGAAACTTTTTAGATACTTCATCTTTATGCTTCAAGAAATATATCCAAGTCTTTCTTAAATGATCATCAATAAATGTTACATAATATTTATGACCACCAAGTGATTTTTCTGACATGGGCCCACAAACATCAAAGTGGATTAGGTCCAAGATTTCCTTCGATCTAGAGTCGTTATTAGGGAAATACTTCTTCACATTTTTTCCAAGGGCACACCCTTTACAATCTCCTTCATGTTCTTCCTTCAATTGGGGCACACCTATAGCCATTTGACTCAAGGATGGAAATATTTTGTAATGGAGAGAAACATGCCTTCTATGCCACAATTCACATGGGCTGATATCCATATGTACTAAAGCTTTAGGAGTAGGAGTTAGAAGTCTATACAACCTCCCCTCATGAATCCCAATAGTTTTATCATTTTCTATACTAGATCCCTTAGCCCAAACAACTGCCTTTCCAATAGTAAAAGCAATTCTATCTCATTTATCCTCTAAACAAGAAATAGAAAGTAAGTTCTTTCTAAAACTTGGAACATAGAGGATGTTGTTAAGATGAATGTTCCCACCAGATTCCAATTTATGGAGATAGATCCAAATCCTTTGACCGAATAACTATTTTTGTCTTCAAGTTCAACATTGTGAGAATAACTTCACTTAGATAAGGTATTGAGATGTCCACGTTCACTTGTCATATGTCTTGAAGCTCCACTATTGATTACCCACATGTTGTCATCTTCAAATGAACTTGTAATTGCAGAGCAGAGACTTCCATCCTTGATTTTTTTAGATAGTTTAGAGACGAAGTTGGTGATGTATCCTTTGATGGATTCAAAGAGACTCCTTATAGTTTTGAGACCTTCCTTCATGTACCTTGCCATTGAAAAAGGGAGAAAAAATAGTTGTTGTAATTATGTCTTCAATCAAGAGTTCCAAAAAATTGTGATCTTCAAGCTTCCTTCTTTCACCTTAGCTCTAATACCATGTTGAGAAACCAAGTTCTATGTGATTTACTATTTGATTTCTCTTTCTTGATAATTACTTGTGAATATTAGCTATATTATTATTAATTTTACGTTCTCTCCATCAAGCAATTATACAATTTTTCAAAGTATAAATATCACAAAGAGACAAAGAACACCAAAAAATTAGGCGCCAAGTTAGGGAAAAACCCCACAAGGGGGAAAACCAAACAAACCTTCTCTTATAGAATTAGATCAAAATGAGATATCCAATACCTAATACCAAGACCAAAACAACCACAAAGATTCCAAGTCAAACCCTCCTCCAAGTCCCCTCGAATAGTCAAAGTTAACTTTGGTTAACCTTCTCCAAATCTAGTCAAACTTTAGATTTCGACCTTGCAATAGAGGTCAAATTTTGGCCCCGCGATACAACATAAATTACCTCAAAAAATTCATGCATTTGAGTTGGATTAGAGGAAAAAAACTTCGATCTTCCTCTCTCCTTTGATTTCCTTCTCTCCCTTTTGACTTTGTCCTTCTTCTTCTTGTCTAGGTACAAAAATTGATAGAAGATGTGATGAGTGAATGAATTAATCCCAGGAGGCCAAACTTGCCTCTTATATATATCTATCTGGGAGGTTCTAATAGGTGCCACTAGGCTGACTTGTCCAAGGAGGGTTGAATTGGTCCTTGTGTTGACTCTTCAACTCAAAAATAAAATTCAATTTCTTTTAAAATGCCCAAATGGGACATGACTTAAGTACAATTTCTTTTGACTCATAATAAATTATTTTGACTCTGTTTTACTCTTTGAGCATGAAGAACATGCTTTGACCAAAATAAAATAATAATATAGTTAATATGATAAATACATAAATGATGAAATTACATCTACATTATGAAGACCGACACTAGTTACAATATCAACACCTTCAACCTCAAAGTCCCCCATAAATAGTTAATTATTGGAACTCCTACTAAACTTCCTCTTGTTTGATTGTCTTTGATATATTAGAAGGGTGAAAATGATCATTTAGGAAACACTTTCAGATTGTTTTTGGCATACAAAATTGTGAATTTTTATGTTTTTTTAACTTCAACTACTAGACACCCATATTTTTTTTGAGAATTTTTCTTTGCAGTAAAAATAAGATTTCTAGAGAATTGTCTTGCCTTCACACTCAGATTTTATTTTTTAATTTATATGGAAATGTAGTTGGAGAAATTTGGTTGACACTAAATGCATATACATGAAAATTTCAGGCAAGTATAATCAGCCACTTTAGTATCCACCATGGTTTGTAGAGATGGTAATTCATTTTGGGAAAAAAATTATGTCATCACAATATACACAAATTGCACTCGAATTTGGACGATTTTGGTGAATTTTCATATTCAATCAAACAAATCATGATTTTTCAACACTTTCAGTTATCCTTCAATTTTTATTTTAGATGTGATCATCAATGAGTCAGCTAAAAATATCATTTTGAAGAGGACGCAAATAGGAAGTACGGAGTGAATTTTCAAATGATTTGGTATTTCGATTTTGAAGTTATTGATTTTTCATTTTAGGTAATTTTCAGAAGTCTGAAAATATGTAGTGACATAGTTTAGTATAAAATTATTGAATTCTTGATCAATTGTGTCTTCCTAGACCCTTAGCAAGTGCTTTCTTCCTAAGTTATTATTAGCATTTGAATCTGATCCTTATTTTTTATAGAGATATAGTCTAAAATCTATTTATTGAACTAGAAACTCTTGGATATTGGATAATATCATTTAAATCCCACACAACATGATGTCTCAAGATGCCTCCTCCTTAGTATCACCTTATTGTATCCCTTTTGACCCTCCAGACTACTTATTCTGTTTTCCTTCCTCATGTTGGGATAATAAGTGACTTAATAGGGCCCATCCACCCCTATAATATTCTTATCCTTTTAAGAAGGAGACTCATGCAATATTTCTTCCAATTTTCGAGGATATGACTAAATATTACTTCACTTTTAAAAATACTACCTAATTCATCTAATGTTTCAATAATATTGAGAAAGGATATATGATCTTGTGAGGAATTATAGGAGCCAATGGATACTTGATGCCCTTTACAATCTCTTTTGGTGAATCCTCACTATCAAAATTGGCATTAATAATGAATGGCATCATAGAAATACAAGATCCATGACGTGCTCCATGTATGTAGTCACCAACCTTGCATGAGGTTCCCTTCCTTTTGGGGAATAAGAACTTCAAATGAACATAGGATAATTAATATCATTGGAAAAATGAGACATTTATGTAGTGTAAAAAAATTTATTGTTCCCTCAACCATATCCCTATGGTTAGTCCATTAGGATGTCCATCATCTAGGTTCAACTTGTAGATATTAGCCATAATCAATTTCTCCATTACCCATTAATTATCATCAATATTTAGAAAATTTCCCAATTTATTGCGAGTCATTTGCATGATTTTTGGCTTATAGAGTTCAATGGGGAAGTGCAGATAACTCTATCCACACTAGTATTGTTAAAATCCTTTCATGCACACAAGAAAATCCCAGTGCCCAATTTTAGATTGATAGTCTAGACAATACCAGAAAATGAGGTCCACCATTTTTGTATCTTCACATGACCCTCATTATGTTTGAAAACAAAAGTGATAAGCTCTCATATATTAGAATTTTGGTGAGTATCCCAAATCAATATCCTTGCAGTTTGTTGAGGTCCATCCTCTTAGGGATTTCTCTATGAAGTTATTTTCGCTCAATCACCCATTAAATTACTGTCGAGAATATAAGAGCATTGTGTCATCAATCAAACCCTCATTGACCTCCAAAATCATTTCATACATGGCTTGTTTCACACATAAAGTAGGTTTATTTTTCCTTCATATGGTTGGTTGATCATCCTTATCATACAAATTTATACCCTTTATCTAGTCAAGCCCTTTTTTCATAACCAAGTTCTTCCATATCTAATAATAGGATTTCAGATTGCTTATGATTTTCATTCACACCTCTCTAGACTTGATCCACTAAATCTAGAGGTAGGCATCCATTGAGTTTAGTGGGAACCACTTGATTGACATCATCCCTCCCATTAGTATCATGGACTACAATCCTATAGTGGCATGTGGATTCATTCTCTACCAAAATGTCATCCTAACTTTGAGTGTTGGTGTGTTTGACCCCACTCTTGCCCTCAAGGTGAATACTATGTGAAGCGTGTGAAATTTATCTCTTGTCTAAGTTTATTGACTTCAATTTCATCCTATCCCTTGCCAAGAATATTTGAGCTTAACCTTTCCTTCCTATCCACCATAAACACAAACCTCCATATTTTTATAAAAACACCCAATATCAACCAAGTGTCTTTCATAGATAAGACCTCCTTATGATTTTGATAGGATAATACTCATCCCATTTCCTCCATCTACCTATTATCTAGCCCTAAAAAAATGTAACCATATATTTAACTCCTTCGAACATCTCCATCATTCATTATCATCCATACATACATACATCTCCTTCAAACTGAAAAACTCAGTCCTTTTTCAACCCATCCACATATTAGCCAACTTTGTCTTCATATCCATTTTGACTTCAAACTTGACACTTGATCTAATGTTTCAGATCACACCTCCCCATTTTGGAGGTGTTTGGATCTCATATGACCCTTATTAATTATTTTTCTTAATCTAAAATTGGACTTCGAAGAATACATTCCTTTCTCCACCTTCCCTTGGATCTTTTAATGTATCACAAATAAGTTTCTAGTCCATAACAAAGTTATATTCTATGTCTTGACCTTCTATATTGATCATTGTCATTAATCCCTTCTTGGAATTGTACCATTTTAGAAAGAATTCCAAATGAAGCTTCCAACATTTTTCATATATTTTTCCATCTACATCATAATCCTTATAGTGTTTCTTAGAATCTTTTCCCTTCTAGATTATGGTTGCAACTTTCTTGTGTTTATTTTTGGGTGCCTCTTTATGATTATTTTAGTGCCCCCTTTTCATGGCCAACTCAATATAGAGATATTTATTTCTTGCTTCATCTATGATTCCAACATTTATAACTATTAGTTGCATTTAATATGGTCATGTAGACATCTAATGCACTTCACTACAATGTTCTTCTGGTGAGATACCCATTATGATGGTTTGTTTCTAGAACTTGAATGTGTAATTATAAATAATGTACCCTTGCTCTTGCTAGTAACACCATATTATGAGTTGATCTTTTTCATAGCTTCTAGGATAGACTTTTGATTTGTTAAATCCTTTGAAGTGTTTCCACTTAGTCGCCATGGGCTTCTTGCCCAACCATAAAACATCTAAATAGTTTTCCCACCAAATCAAAACATAGATATCCATTTGTAAATGGGAAAAATAAATTAGATTTAATCTATGCAACATGAAATATATTTCTCTTTACTTCATCCAAATATTGTATGTTTCTTATCTTTAATATCGTCATTGATAACATTCTCCTCTTAATTCTTAGATTATATTGAGCATCATCATCCTTTTGTACTTCACTTCAATGAAATACAAAAACATCTTAAATATTGTTGCAATGTTTTGTTCTAATCAAGTGATTCCTTCTGACTTTTCTAGACTTTTTTCTTCATGCAAAGACCCCACCATCTCCGATTGACCATTTCTCTCTATTCATGGTAGAAATGGTGTACCATTCTCCTTATATTCACTATGAGTCTCTACCACACTAGTTTAAGAAAAAAATTGTTTTGATATCAATATGACCTATAAAATGTTGAAGCATGTCACTACAAAGTCATCAATATAGATCTTAAGGGGAAGAAAAATATTATGCTACTATCACTTCTACTAGAGTTAATGCCTCAAACCAACACCCATTCCTTGCATTTTCTATTGAATACTAAGCACAAAAATATAATGGGCATGCATGGAAAATCTTTTTAATTGCAACAACAAAGATAATACATAAGATTTACCTTAGATAAAAGCTCCAGTATGAAATTGCGTCATATTATTATGCAAGAGACTATAATATTTGAAACACACTCTCCAGATAGAGATTATTGTGTGCTTTAAAAAAAATAAATAGAAGGCATTACCTACATTTTACATAAAAGAAGCTTAGGCGTGTATCATCCTATATATTGCTTTCTTATTGGATTGTTAAGCAACACAATGACGTGGAAGAATCCTCTATATCTATCTTTAGAAAATTTCCCATATTGTACACTTCCCCTTTTCTTGTCTTTCTACCCTTAGAGTTGTTCAGATACTTGAGGTATAAACCTTGATTAAATCAATTCATTAAGCACATTGCTTAATAATGCCATTAAAGACAAATCACTAATCGACTATTATAATCATAGTGAACTTTACATTAAATGTCCTTAATTCACTAATTAGGGTTCGTGTCTTCATCCCTCTAGAATATTCTTAAATAAATTTACATGGTTAGGTCCACATGTATTAGTAAAAGGAGTTAATGTGGCTCCCACTTGGTGCTATGGTGGCCTGACTACCTTGGGGCTACAATGATCCTATTACAATAATTACACATCCACCCCACAATGGACTATAAAATGCACTTGATAGTACAATCATTCATTGACTTTACATTAAATGTCCTTCAGTAACTAATTAAGCTTAAGGTTAATTCCTTGATTCAAGTTTATTTCAAATATGGGCCATTATCATTAAGGTTGTTGTAGACACCCCTACATCAAGCTCTTGAATGGGTGGTTATTAACTTGACTATTTTAATTATTAAGCTTGTTGGTGTTGTGGCCTATTCATAATTTTAACCTATAACCCTTTAGCTTTTGCTATTAATTTGGATCCATAATGCAACTCTCCTAACTCTAAATTACATAAGGACTCATAAACTAAGTCCACTACTAATGATCTAATGAAATTTTCATTATTAATTTAGAAATAGATTTAGCTCAAATGTTTTCCCCTCCAACCTATCTTCAAGAGCCTTCCTTTGTAGAAAAAATTATTGGAATGTTAGATGAAACCAATCATTACCTTGTTCATGGTATCGAGTACTTTGAAACCATGTTGATAGCCATGTCCAATCAATAGAACTAGTGGGATCTTGACTTATCTATGTTAATGTTCCATACCTTGAATATGAACAATATTACCAACAAGTGCTCATATATCACTAAAATCCACACACATTGATCTAAGTTGGATTAATATATCAATTTTCATCCATCTCGATGCTTGTAGAGTGGAAAATTTGGAGGAATCAACTAGCAAGGTCATTTTTACTAGCAGGGTCATTTTTGCTAGCAGTCCCAGTTTGGAAAATTTTGGGTGAAAAACTCTAGGAGCCATTTTGAGGCCTTAAATGACCACTTTTTGAGCTCTTGGCATTTGTGTGGACCTAGATTCCATAATATACACATAGAGAACTTTCCAATGACACAAAAATCTCCTCAATCGAATCCCATATGAGAAAGTTATGCCTCCCAAAAGTTGACCTATCAAAATTGACCACCATAATTCGAGAGAATGCCACATCAACCCCTATTACTCATGGAAAGGGGGCTAGCAACGTGGGAACTATGAATTTGACTCTAGAAGGGTCAAGTTTTAATTCATATTAAGGGTGAATGGGTCAAATTTGACCCCTAGTTAGCTATTAGGCTATGTTATAACCAGGCCAGTAGGAGGAAAAGGGGTTTCGATCTATCGAAGTACATTTTGTTCCATAGATAAGCAGAGTAATTGAGAGTGAATAAAGAGAGAAAATAGATATGGTTTGTGTGCTATATAAGCCCACATTCCACATGTGTCACTCCATTGTGCTTACATCCATTTCAATTCAAAGAAAGATAGTTCATAGTGTTGAAAATAATACTGAGAGGGGGGGTGAATCAGTATTATCTAGTCCTTTTAACAATTCTTCCTTATTTATACTTTGAATTATTTTTGCATATCAGTACCATAAAACAATGAGCATGAACAAGAAAAAATAGACAGTCACATCAAAGAACACCAGATATAAGGTGGAAACCCAATGTGGGTGAAAACCACCTGCTGCAATATGTCTCTATCTTCTTTCAAATTAGAAACTCCTTTTACAATGGTCTTATACTGGTGCAGTCCTTTACCAGTACGCAGGCTGCAACCTGCAGAGAGCTACAACTCTCTCTCGTTTTCCAGTCTCTCCTGGAAGGGAGCTACAACCCCTTACTTCTTTACAAGGACCACTTTTCATAAATTTCAAACTGGATCCATATACATCAAATGATCATCAAGTACCAGTAAGTCACCCAGATAACCAGATCCACACTAACAGAAAACTAAACCCAGAACACCTTCTGTGGCGTCTCCTGCGGCGACTCCTGCGGCGTCTCCTGCGGCGCCTTCTGCGGCGTCTCCTGCGGCGCTTCCTCACTTTCGCAGCTGCAGCGCTCGAGAGATCACCCTTCACAGATTCGATTTCCACTTCACTTTCATATAGATCGAGCTTTGAAACAATAACCCAATATTTCAGATCTTAAGATATTCAACCCGAAAGCATACACAAGCCAAATGATCTCCTTTGCTTTATATAGGAAAGCTCTTCCTCAAATCATGGACCAATACACGGGCCAAAACCATAACAAGCCAATACCATCAACTCAATACTAGGGATCAACACGTCTGTCGAGATGCCATGGTCCAAAAACCATAGGTTCAAATTCCAAGGACTAACTACCATGGACCAAAGGTAAGTTTTCCCACATGAAATAAACTTTTCTCTGCATAAAATTCCGTGAACTTTTCTCCACATGAAATAAACTTTTATAAACTTTTCTCTGCATAAAATTCCGTGAACTTTTCTCCTGCGTACTTCTTAATTCTCATCATATTGAGAGCCATGCCATGGGTGTTGCCATCAAGTACAACATCTGTAACATATAACCATACCAGAAACATAATGCCAACAGCCTAGGACTAAGATCATTCCTCTTGTTTAATTCTGCAATTAAAAATTTAGAAAAAGCATGATATTTAGAGACCTATGCAGCTTCCTGTTCTTCATGAACCTGATTCTGTTGTGAGAGAGGAATGATGGTTGTTTGATTGGAAGAAGAAGAATCCATACTATTAATATCTTCAGTAATTGTCATAGTATTATCATCAAGTTATTGGTCATCTATCAATAGAAGAGTAGGAGCCTGTTGATCATTGGTAGGTATCTGAATAATTTGTAGTGGTTGGTTTCTTTTATACTGACCTTGATTTTGGTTTTGGGGCCTAGTAATTATTTGTTGTATGTTCCTAGGTTGGTTCTCAATCTTTGAAATCCTATTTGATAGGTTTCTAAGAAGAGATGTTATTCCATCTATTTTTGAGTCTTCTGATTTACTCTTAGATGAACTAGAGGCTTCTTGAACAGATTTAAGTTTTCTTTGGGCCTTTTCTTCCTTAAGTTTTAAGAAAGTTGAGGCTGCCCTATTTGCTTCTACTTCTATAGCATTTGTTTGCATGTATTTAAGGGTTCCTGGTGTTCTCTCTCGTAGCATAACATCAAAGTCATCATTGAAAGCTTTAGAAAATCTAGACTTAGTTGCTGCTATAGGGGGCTTACAATTAGCGAGCATTTTGTAATAGAGTTTGTTGAATCTTTTGATAAAATCTGCTACTTGTTCACTGAAGTTCCTTTTAAGCTCTTCAAATTCTATGAGGAAGTAAAGAGGATCCTTTTCAACACCCCATTGATTTTTAAATATGGTAGTAAGCTCTTCCCAATTTCTAATGGTAGCTGCTGGTAAATGCCAAAACCAAATCCTTACATTTCCCTCAAGTGACTATACAAACAATCTCATATAAACATTTTATTGTTCAATATTCACGTTGTCTCCAAAGTCAAGGAAATCTTGAAGATGGTCCTCAGCTGAGGGATCAGTTTCTCCATTTTACTTGGGAAGGTATTTTAGGCATCCAAGTGGGAATGCATCAAGGTTATTAGGTAAGACTGACGCAACATATTTATCATGTACAATAGGTCGGAAAGCCATGACAGCAGGTGGTGTATTAGGTGCTTGAGGTTTATGAGGTTGTCCGGGTGGAGTATGATGTGTTTGTGTGGATGTAGAGAATGAAGAAGAAGTGGAGGAAGAAGATGGTGATTTAGGAGTTGATGAACTAGTTGGAGGTGAAGGAGGAGATGAAGGAGGAGATCTCCTGAAAGACTTCAAAGGAGCCATAAGAACTAACTTGGGGACCTGTAAAGGAATACCTTCTTTTTTTGCAAAGAGAGGATTGGAATATATAGAAAAGGTCTCCTTAGATTGTTTGGAAGAAGAAGCTTTAGGTTCATCAAAAATGGAAGGAAAATGATAAGTGGTAGGGGATATGAAATCTATGGGTTTATATTCTGGTAGATTAGCACCCAACTCAGATTCAGTTTTAGGTGATCCTGATGGTAGTGTGGGTATTGGATGAGATTCTAATGAATGAATAAGGTATGTTAACTTAAAATCAACTCCTTTATCCAGAAGTGCAACAATTCTAGGTGATAAATGGGAGTAATCAGATCAACGGGGATATTACTATAAGGGTGAAATGATTCTAATTCTTCAGACTGTAGGACTAAAGAGGAAGAAGAAGATGGTTGGTGTCCCCTTTTAGAACTGGCTTTTCTCAGAAGCCTTTTAGGATCTGACAAAGGTTTAGCTATGTAAGCTTCTGAAAGAGATTTGGTATGTTTATACGCTGCGAGCTTGGGAGTGTGGAGTCACCTTGGTGAATGATTTTAACCTTTCTAAACCCTTTAATCACCTTCAAAAGATAAGAATGAATGAATATCATTGTCCCAAGGGAAACTTAAATGAAATTCAAATCCCCGACAATGACACCAGTCTGATGTTGTACCTCTGAGATAGTAGTAGGTTAGGCTACCAATGCTAGAGCATCTAAAATAATTGTTTTGGGGGTTTTTGGTTTTAATTTTGGAAGACCAATGAATGAAGATAGATGTAGAATTGAAGTAATTAATCCTTTGGGTTATATTAATACTTTAGCAAAGGACTACTATAAAGCATTACACAGTGATATAGATAAAAAATAGTGGTGAGTAGAAGACAACGAAAAATATGATTATCACAGTTTCTAGAGGGGATTAGCTACACAGATAGTTACATTAATCCATTCTCTTAATAGATGATCACTTTAGGAACTTATAGGAATCAACTGAAACTCTAATTGTTCCTACCTAGAAATCTGAATAAGTCATAAGAATATGAAGAAAAACATGATGATTGAAAACTAGAAAAACTTACAAGATAACACAAAACTGTGTAAAACCAGATTCATAATCCTCTGCTTTGTATTAAGATTCCAGAAAAACTGAGTACATCAAGTGTCTACAAAAAATTCCTTCAAAGGTGCAACCAAGTTTAGAATGGAATGAACAGTCACGACTTAACAAGCAGTGAGCAATAAACCATGAACTTTGAACCCATAACATCTCGAGAAGAGAGTTATTTATACAATAATAAAACTAAAAATATCTTAAAACTGTTTAAGATTTATTCAAGGAAAGGAAAAGATCTTCATGCAAGAAGATATGGGAGCTCTTGAACTGCTTCTCACTATCCCCTTTTTTCAGGTTGTGTTGGCTTCATTTGTTTGATATTTTTCCATTTATGCTACTTTGTTGTTTGTATCTTCTTTGCTGGATGTTTTCATCATTTTGATCTTTCATTTGACTTGTTTAAACTCTGTAACTCTCTTTTGACCCTATTGAGCATATTTGACTGTGCATTTCAGGTTTTATTGTGTTTTTCAACAGTAAATCTTCATATTGTGTCTTCCAACTTTACACAGGCTTTTTCTTTGTAACCCTGGAACATAAACCTTTACTTGCAAAACACAGGAACTTATTAAGAAAAACATGGTGATAGAGAAGGTCATTTAGGGCTTTGTTGAGCTTTAAAAGATATTGGAAGGAGTTTGGGGTATATTGGAAGGTAAACCATGGCTTTAATAACCGTAGAGGAATTATGGAGGCTGCGCTATGTAAAACAGGAAAACCAGAGCAAAAATGGCTTTTTATGTGTTTAATGGAAAAATAGTTAATCTTTAAACTATCGGGCGAAGGTGAACAGTGGTGGAGTGAAAGAAAGAGTACGGAGGGATTAATTATAGCGGGAATGGCTTAATTATGGTTTAAAAACTCATATTAGTGGTGTTTTATGTTTAAACAATGGTTTAGTTATGTTTTTGTTTAAATCATAAAAAATGATTTAACAAAGAAATTCTTTACAACAACAAATATGGCAGACTTGAAATTTTATAAATGCGGGCTGATAATGGCATCGGGTCCAAGATAATATCACATATCGCAATCGATGTTCAGTGGGGGTAGGTCCATCACAAAGGAATGTGATAGGGGCCAGATGCGATATGACTATGAAATATGATATATATTTGGTCGTGTCCGAATTCCCATCGGTTATCGGAAATCGCAGTGGCGGGAGGTATATACGTTAGATGGGTTTTGCGATGAGGCGGATGCAATGTAGTGGTGAAATGTAATATATATTTGGTCGGGTCCGGATTCTCATCGCGCATCGCATATCGCAATGGTGAAGGATATATGTTATAGCTGGGACTACGATGAGGGGCAGATGCGATGTGAATATGAATTATATATATATATAATTATATAATATATATATTAATATATATATATATATATATATATATATATATATATAGGTATTAGCCTCGGGTTTGGGTCTATGACATATCCCATATCGCAATCGGGGAAAGGTGAATTCATATGAAAAGTTGTGATCCACAAACATTTGCGATGCAATATTTTAATAAAATACAGAGTTTTTAAATAAAACTAAGGTTTTAGGTTATTATATTAAAGGAGCTAATATATATGGGAAAGGGAATTTTAGGGGTTTTAATACATTAAGTTAGTATTAACGTGGAATATGAGCAGAAAGGGAAATGTGACTAAGTATAATACTTTTTAATGAATGATTTGACTTTTCATATAAGCATTTATACTTAGGGTAAAAATATTTTTATGGGTTTTTGTGTAAAAAGGATTTTTACATGGAATTTTTACTTTTCCTAGGTAAAAAGGGTTTGACCTTAGGAAAAGGGTTTTTTTGTGGAAAATGAGTGAATATGAATGTATGAAGGGGAAATTAGTAAATATATGAATGAATAAGGATGAGGGAGGTTAATTAATTGATGTTGTAGACCTTCATTTTCTTTGGGTAATTGGATCATGGACAAAAAAACATGATAAATGTACATTTTGTCCAATCAATAATCAAACTGCTGCAACCTTTCTCTACTTACTATTTTCTTATGCTATCATTTTTTCTTCACTTAATGGGTGCATTTAAGCTAGAAAACCCTTTTCCTTTCTTCTTATTTAAAAAAAGCAAACTATCTAAATCTACCCTTATATCAATCCAAGGGCTTAGGGTAAATTGATGAGAACCTTATTATTCTCTACCTAACTACTAATCTGCCAAGATTAAATAGTTTGGCCATATCTTTATTCTCTAACTATAACATCAAATTTAAAGCATGAAGCAGTCAAGGTTAAACTATTTGACTATCATGGGTTGTGGCATTTAGACAAGCTTCACACAACCATTATTTTGCAAAAAAAGAATACTGGCATTTAGACTTGCTCACTTTAAGAGTTTATTTGTTCTATTTTCTTTCTAACCTAACATTTTCTTTTTGCCTTGATTTTTTAGAGCATCTACCTAACCTTTTCTTCGATATGGACATCATTATGAAGATTTATTTTTCAACTAACATTTTATTCACTATTGTTGTGTCCATATCCTAACTTAACTTTTTTCAAATATTCTATCTTATCAAAACCAAAAAATTCTACAACAATCATGTCCCTGACCCTTGCACTTTACACACCATTCCTCATCGCGTACCTCTGGGCAAGTTTTCCAGTCTTGTTTCAAACTCTGAATCTCAAGGAACAAGTTTTTCAGCTGTGCGTGAATCTACTAAACTCCCAGGTTTGGATCTTGTATCGGTGTCTTTTGCAATTTCATTGCAACCTCCAAGGCCTTCGCTTGAGTTGTTAGCCTCTATTGTGACAACCCATCCCTTAGATGCGGCGTTAATGATGCTACAAAACATTTGTGGTGTTGTCCATTTGTAAACATCATGTTAGCTTTGTGAATTGTGCACTTCAGCCTATGATCCAACTCCCATAGGGTCTCACCTAGTAGCATTGTGATTTCCTTGAACCCAATGATCGACTGCGCCTCTAACTTTGGCCTCCTAAATTTCTTGTTTCGCGCAGTTTGGATATCCGTGATCCTTGAGTTCAGATTTTCATTGGAATGCTTAATGTACCAGGTCAGCACGTGATCCTGGAGAGCACTGACCAACGTTGCCTTCTTTATATTGTCATCCTAAACTCCCTGCACATCCCATACAACTTTTAACATGGACCAAAACTGGTTTGGATCTTCATTCCCTACTCCCTTGAACACTGGAAACTTTATTGCGCTTGCCATATTGACTTGCAGTGGTGGCGAAGGTGGTATGGGCGAAGATGGGGGTGAAGACGGCGAAGATGGGGGTGAAGACGGTGAAATTGGTGGTGGTGTGGGTGGGGGTGGTATGCGTGGGGGTGGTATGCGTGGAATTCTTTGTCTTATCAAATTGATTGCACTTCTTGGTGAGACCCTCACAATATCTTCCTCGCTGAGGTGAAATCAAGGGTCTAGTTTCTAGTTTTGCACTACCTTCGTTTCTATAGATCCTCCCACTTCGCGTAGACCCAAACATCAATTTATTCACATAACCTGTTTTTGACACAGTAGCATTTTAATCCAAGTGTTCAAATATTTAACATACTTACCTCGCGGCCCTTTGAGGAAGCATCATTCTGCCTCGCTATAGCTGACTGAAGTATCTATCGCGAACTCATTGATTTATCCTCCTATGATTCAATCAAGCTAGTGATCGACAGTGCGCGCGATATTATATTTCGATGCTTCCAATCTGCGCACCAATTCTGGAGTCCATACAATAGGTCTGTCAAGCTTACACCTTCCTTGGCTATCTGCTAGCTTCGCGATCCACTCATATAGTTCAGTAGGGAAATATGTGAATAAAATTTTGTGGATCATTATGCATAAGTAGTAGTCTAACCACTGTTCTTTTGATAGTTGCAGATTCTTTTTTTCCTGCGCCACGAACTTGTGAATCTTCCTGTCCAACCAATATTCAATTCCTTTCTTTGTCAGATTCCAGTGATACGACATTAGACATCTCTATGCAGATCTTGGTCCTAGAAACATAACCATTTGTTGGCTTGTTGGGGCCTGACCCAGGTTTGAAGTTAATTATCCAAACAGATCCCTGTACTACTGCCCTTTCAGAAACATTGCGTGGAGCATAGACTGAGGTCTCACCCGTAGTGGTATGGGAGGGTGCTAGAACTAGGTTTCTGCATCCTTGAGATGTCTGAGAAGTTTGACTGGTCCAACTGTGTGTCCCAATGTGTAGGTCACTTCGTGCACTCCCCTGTTCCTCTCGCCCTAGTATACTGCCTTCGCACAACCCTAACTAGGGGTTATGGAGGTCTGCGCTGCTAGGGCAGTGCTCTGCACTATTCCTTGAGATCTTACTTATCTTCCTATACCAGTTAATTACCTTCACGTACTTGGATGTATTATGTTATATTTATTTATACAAATCATTCATATGAGTTCGCGCAACAATTAAATAGTATACTTGCAAATTATACCTATTCATACATTAAAAAAGGAAAAGATACACAGAAATATGGTAAACTTCTCTTTATTGATTCTCCCAATGATTACAGACTCAACCTACCCTACGCACTCAGCTACAGAGCCTTCTCCTATTCTACTACCCAAAGGCACACTTTACACTTCGACTCAATTACTTAGACTCATCATGTTATCATCCTTCATCATGCTCTTTCACACTTAGAGCCTCGCTCTATTTATACAATCCCATGGTCTGTGGACCATGGGTAGGTCTATCAAGTCAACATTACATTACAAAATGAGGGCGGACAACCTTGTGACTCTATCATAATTTTGCGCTCCACGCCCATAATTCGCAAAGCTTTTACAAAATACTTGGTCAAAACTTAGGCTTTAAGCCCCAAAACATGTCTTGGGGGGATTCCATGCCCAATACAAGGTTGAGCACAATGCAACAGGCAGTCTCAAAATCTACGAAATACATTGATCTCAAGGAAAGCAAGCCAACTGAAAACCCTGAAAGTTCTCCAAGAGGATCGCCACAATCATCACCGAGAGTGTCACCACCACCTTACAACTCACCTCTAAGAAGTCTAGTGCATAGTCTGGGTGTTGACCCTATTCAACAGGAGATTTATGACTACATAGAGTCATTGGAAAGAAAAGAGACAACAACTAAAGAAACAATTCAAAGTCCTGGAGAAGGGAGTAATCAATTCAATGAACCACAAGAACCTTCATCCTCAAACATTTTAAAGCAAGAGATTTTTGAGTTGGATACATTGAACATATATCTCAATAATTAAAATCAAGCATTAAAGGCACAAAGTGAGATCTAGATTGCAAAAAGCGACAATCTCATCCATCATTTGAGTTTGTGTTACAAAAAGAAAAAAACCTTGAAGAAGGAAAACAGGACAATGCAAAGAAAAATTATCAACTTAAAATACAAAATTCTCATGAGAAAACCAAGGATGCCAATAGTTGCCAGAAAGAAGAAGAAAGTGAATCTTAGAGGTGATGATCAGAAGGCACAAGTGACTAACAATAATTAAGTGTATGAGGGCATACAAAACCTTCAGAATGGGGGAATGTAGAGTCCAAAGATTGTCTTACCTTGACATCCCTTTTTTCCTATATTTCCTCCCTTTTTCCTATACTTATCACATAAATAATGCAATAAACACAAGGTTTTTTTAAAGGTAAGCAATTACATGTCTTCTTCTTCATGTTTGTCTATATACCCTATTGTTTTGTTAAATAATGCATTCGGCTATAGAATTGGTCTATTTCTATAGCTAATCCAGATTTCTACAGTTGCCTCCATTGTTCGCAAGGTTCAGAAGCTCCAACTCAACGAATAATGATACAAATGGATAAGGAATAGTTCCCTCGTGGGTTCCTTCCTATTCCATTGAACCAATTCATCAAGATGGTTGCAAGATATCACAGTCAACCCCCAAAGTCAACTATAAGATTGTCGCGGGGACATAATCTGAGTTTCAATGAAATCTTATCAATTTTCTTTCTGAATAGAAAATTGATTGTTTAGCGATATAGTTTGATCGAAATAAATATATTTAGGCTTGAAATTCTCATACTGTTATGCCGAAGACTTATTATAAAAACTATAGCTGCACTCTGTTTTGGGGGCCTGTCGATTCATGTATTTTTAGAGAACAACTTGCTAAGTTTCATTTTCAAGTAATGGAATTGGTTTCATGTTTGCAATTTATTGCATTGATTGGGGATTGTCGACTAATTTCTGGAGGGCCCCTATGACCAGTAACAGGTCTTTAACCGATTGCAATTAGATTTCTTTCATAAATTGAATACTTTGTTTTGTGTGAAGGAATGCAGTATGATGAGTTCGCTAGTGAATGGTTATATGCATAAGAAAATTCCTTTGATTTATACCTAGTTTAACTCTGCTATTTTATTTTCTTTTTATTTGGTACAGTGTGGCTATTTCATTTTCTTTTTATCTAGTGTAGTCTAACCGTTATTTACTTCGTGGCGTAGCTACTGTTCAAAGTGTCTTGTTTGGATGAAATTGAATAAGTAAAAGAGTGAGAGTCTTCTCCTTAGCAATTGAATTCAAACAATATTCCTTTAAAGTTTGATAGAAAAGATTTCTCTTCCACTTAGTAAATTAGAGCTGCAACATAAAAATTCAAGACAAAAATCCAAAACAGTCTAACACAAGTAAAGTCTAGAATCACTCTCGTATCATCCATAAACTAATTCATAGAGAATAACTCCTAAGAAATTAGTTGATAACTTTAGGGATTAAGACACTAATATAATTAACGACACCACCTCCATACTAATCTTAAGTTTAGATCCTAACAAGAACATAACGACATAAGAAATAACTTCTAGTACATATAGTGCACATGCACTTCATCTATATACCTACCTTGGTTGATAATTTATGATTGACAATTTAAAGACATTAAATTGACCAGACAAGTATGCATATGTATTTGTTTCTTTATTATCAATCAAGCAATTTTTATTTTCATCTACAAAAGTTAGACAGTCAAGGGAACTCCCAATCAGTCATTCACTAGACCTCCCTGGTCAAGAAGAACAACACTAAATTCACATTCAGTGATTTTGTGGATCAATTTTTACATATGGCAGCTAGTTTGCTAAAAAGTGGTGCAAAACCAAGAATACATCTAGATATCAATGGAATTTTTCCCCTAAGTGACCAGACCAAGAAAGGAGACTAGTATTTAAACCATATTTATACAGAGATCAGGATATATGGGTGTTAATTGCCCCCTTATAAGCCCCCAAGTTTGTGCCAATTCGCATTTTCGCCTTATAATTTATTAGGAAAATGATCAACATGGACCAACTTCACTTCCTGGCAGCCAAGAAGAAATCACAATTCAAAATAAATAAATAAAACAAAATATGTCCCTTCACATGCAATGCAAGGTCAGCACGACAAGAAGCAGATTCCATTTTGAAGTAGATGAACTTCAAGCACAGTTTTACATGGTCCTATGACCCTTTTGGTATAATTTCTAAATTGAGGGTAGAATAGAGGTATGCTCCTTATGTCCATACCTCCAGACTAGAGATAGAGAAATTCATGAACCAAGAAGAATGGCAGGAGAATACATTATAGGAGGCCGAAGAACAGGTGTTTTCAACTTCACAGACACTAGTAGCACAGGAAAAGTTTGAAAAAATACCAAGGGAAACCATTCCGTCTTTAGTGACAGAGATTTCAACAAAGGATTTAATAGTGTACAATAAGAGGCAGAAGTCCATGGATGTAGTAGAGACACAACAACAGAGTACAAAAAAAGAACAACATATTATATTAACAGGCTCAGGAATACCTTCAGTGTCAAGTAGAGAGGAGACCATTATTGTATCTTCGATGACCTCAATAACAATAGATACACATGTTTCATCACCAACAAGAGAGATGGAATAGAGAAACAAATATCAGAGTATTTTTTTCCATCTACAAAGAAATTAAATCAAAGAATCAAGCACTCAAGTCTACTACATTTTCATATTTTTGGAAGAAAGCAACCACCACCCAGTAGAGGTTTCTTTCAACCTTTTGAAACTGAGAAGATAAGAATGCAAGTTGGTTTCCTGGAGCCCAAAGTTTCTCAGCCTCGATCAGCAGATGACTACAAGCAGTCCATTTTCTCTTTCAATATAGATATGATCAATCCTATAGTCCAAATGGATTTCCATAAGCAGTGGTGAGATGCTTTACAACACTATCACAAATTTAGCATGGATGCAACTAAGCTCCAAGTCTCTGTAAACAACATTCAGCATATTTAAAATTGGAAAGGATTTCTTCTTTGTAAAATGACACACAGATAAAGTATTTGGAAGATCTGATCATTAAACTGGGATATGATCCCAACAATATAACAGTAGCTGAGGAGATTATAACGAATAAAAATGCAGACATAATAGCAATAAGAAAATAGCTTAAGCTCCCCTACACTGAAGATCCACATACTAAGGAGTATGGAGAACATGAAAAGAAAAAAGAGAATTTGTTCAAAATTATTATTGAACAGAATAATCAAATTGCTAACATGGAGAAAGAAATGGAAATACTCCTAAAAGAAAAATAACAACAAGTAGTTTTAGTGCAGGTCATTCCTTTGGTTGTGACTCCAATGATAGGTACATCGACAGTAGAGGCATCAACATCAGCAACAACTTCCACATCAGTTACAATAGAAAAAGGACAGTCCAACAATACATCATTAGACTTAGCGAAAGAAATGGAAAACATGTCCATTAAATACCAAGTGATTGAGAAATTGACTACAAAATTGAAAAATTTGCAAGAACAAAAATTAAAGTGGATATTGTCTATCTGGAAAGGTTACAAAAAACACATAGGCTCACACAAAGGATAAAATATCTAGAAAACCAATCCATTATGGCTGACACCATGGCACACGCTAAAGAGAACATCTAGCTGGAGATAAATGAGGCCATCAGAAAGATATGGCCATTCATTTAGATCATCATTGAGCAAGATGAATTGGTGCAGAAATCAAAGATACTCTTAATAGATGTGAAAAGGGACCTTGGCACCAGACCTAGTGATGCCATTGCTTTGATAAGGTTTTTAAATTCAAAATCTAGAGAAGAATTAGAAGAGCTAGATACACCATCATGGAAGTGAGAAAGGTTCTCACTAAGAGAAACATGATGCTGCAATTAGAGAGAAAATGCAATGGTTTGGGCACCATCATACAAAGGTTTCATAAGAAATTTAATATACTAGATCAGTTGGTCTCCCTAGTCTAGAATGAATGGGAGATACATTGGTCAAGCTTGAATATTATCAACAGAAATTGCACTCCATTGGTAGAGACAAGTGAAGATTTTCTAATGTTACAGGTACAATCACAGGAAAATCATTCACGGAAGGCCTCAATTACGACCTACTAATTAAACATGAAATCACTCATTTGCTTCTTGGAAAGCCTATCTTCGAGAAATACACAAAGGTTGATGAGACATATTGAAAGTTAATTAAGTTTAAACTTCTAGATGAAGATAGATGGATAAAATAGTGTGAGTTACTAGAGTCAATAGTCATCGAGCCTCGAGAAGAAAATCAATAGCAAAGCCTCCATTTTTCAAATCCAGTCATCACCAGCAACCCAGGAAATAATGCCAGTAGGTTTAGCAATTTCATATTTCCTAGATTTAGGTTTTGTTTTTGTAATAAGTTTGAGATATTTTTGCAAGAAATTATAGATATTTTCCAAAGAAGATATTTTGTAATAATTTTTATAAATACTTCAAAATTCAAAGTATTAGTGTTGGGACTTGTACTGAGAAATACTACCATTTACTATAAAGCTAATAATTGAGATTAAGTGACCATTTATATCAATACAAGAAAGTTGTTCCAGGATTCATGTGTCATATCTATTGGTGAAGTGCTTCTTACTGTAATTGTGTTACTTCTATTTTTTCATGTGTGTTTCTTTCCTCTATTGTTTTAAAGAAAATTAAGTTCATAATTTGTTTCATAACACTATGTTCTGGCTTAAAACAATATAAATTTTTTCCACTGAAGTTTAAATGTAGAATTTAGGTAACAATTCTCTATATTTAAAATGCATTTTAATTTGTTCCTCGTTCTCCATTTCACAAACAACAAGGATCCAGTGGTATGCCTAACTTGCCATGTTTCACTTAAGCTTGATTATTTATGCAGGTGATCATTTTAAACCCTTCTGACTCCATTGGCCAATGGACTTCCTTTGTTGTTCCAACCAAACCAATTCAAAAACCAAACTCTAAACTTTCAAAACTAGCCTAAAATTCTAAAATAAACAAAGTTAAATCTGAAAGAGAGATCCCTCTTTGAAGCTGGCAGGGCTAGATCCTAGTTTCCAAAGTGGTTCTGTGGTTACCTTTGCAATTTATTTCACAACCTTAAGAAATTATGGTGTTATAATAGGTACAAAGCCCACTTCTTGGGTACATTTCCCACAAAACCACATTCTATCAGTCAAATCAATACAAACCAAACACTTTAGGGGTTGTGGGAGTATTGGGTCCCTATAGTACTAGTGATTACACCATTACTATGGTAGTTGTACCTCTTATTAATATTGTTGTGCCCCTATTGCCCCCATATTGTTATTACTGTGCCCCATAGAATCCCTCTATTGTTATTTTTGTGGCTTTATATTATTATTGTTAGGTCGGTTGGGTTATATTGTGACTCCTTAGACTCCTATATATAGAAAGGAGGTTTTGTCATTTGTATCATCCAAGAATTGTTCATTTATGTAATGTAAAGGAGGTTGCCCCCTCGAAGAGGCTGAATTCTAAGGCGTTGATCTATCTTTTCTATCTTTTCTTGACCTGGTTTCATAACATTTGGTATCAGAGCTTTGGATTCTAGGGTTTCGCTGCTCCCAATAGGTCATCGTAGAATTTTCGCTATAACTTTTTTTTTGCGACGTTTCAGAAGTCGAAAAAAAACCCATTGAGAAGACATCACGCTGCAACTCGGGTCCGAATTTCAGAGATTTTTGTGCTATATTTGCGGAGATATGATTTGAGGAAGTTGGTCTTTTTGCAGACTCCTGAATTACATTCAAAACAGGTGACTTGGGGAAAATCGTCATAACTTTCTCTCTGAGCATCAGATTGAAATTTCGCAAAAACGTACAGAAAGAGGACGGACTATAGTTTCTTTTGGATATTTTTCAGAGCCAAATGTCCAAATAGTGACACGTGGCACTTCATACACGTTCGCTCTTCTGGAAAGGTCTATAATCAGGTCACTGTGGGAGATTTGGCATAACTCTTCATTGGAGAATCCAATTGGGGTCAGATTGGTGGCATTGGAAAGAGGACACAAAGGTCTACCACATGTCACAATTTTAGAACTGGATGTTTTGAAAGTACAGAGATACATCAGAGGCAATATCGAGCTCCTACAAAGAAAAAAAAGATGTGTAGATTCTTTTAAATTTTTGCTTAAGATTGGTTTGAAAATTTATTTTGAAAGAATTCAAAGGGTTAGTAGAGCATTATTATTGGTAACTGATGCCCTGAGGAAAGAAAATGCAAACACCTAGTAAGGAACCTAAAAGCTCTAGCATGACTCATGAAGAAGAGGAAGAAATGCTACATGATATATCAAAATTACAAGACCAAGTGCAAAAAATGTCAGCCTCACAAAAGCTAACAGAAGCTAAGATAAATGGCATGGAATATAAGATAAAGGGTGTGGAAGCTAAGATGGATGATTGGAAGATAGATTTGAAGACAGACATGGATGATTTGAAGACAGATTTGAAGACAACATGGACGAATTGAAGACAAATATGAATAAGTTGCTACAAGAAATGGTCACTAAGGGTGAAAGGGTAGTAAAGGAAACTCATGATGAGAACAAAAGAAATGTTAATCATGATTCCATAGACTCTAATGTGGGATCGAAGACCCATCATATTCCAAATTAGATATGAGGAAGTTTGATGGAAAGGATCCCGCAACATGGATATTACAGATGGAGGAATTTTTCGATCTCAATAATGTGCAAAACATACAAAAGGTACGTATGGAAACTGTAATTTAGAACCAAATTAGTTTGTATGGTATCAATGGCTTTGCTCTCGTAAACAATTTATCACTTGGGAAATTTTTACGGAAGAATTGATGGCACATTATGAGGATACAAAAAGCAACACTTTTTTTAGCCAATTGATAAGTCTCAAACAAAAGGGTTCAATAATGGAGCACATTGAGGAGTTCCAAAAAATTGAACATAAGGATAAGATATTCCAGAGGAGCATAGGATTGATGTGTTCATAGGATCTTTAAAGGATAATATCCAACATGATGTTCGCCTTTGGGAACCTGATTCATTAGAGAAGGCATTCAGGTTAGCAAGAAAAATGGAAAGCAAAATTATGGCAACCAAGAAGCATACCACTCACAACTATTAAAGATGGAAGTGTTGTCCCTAGTCTTCCACAACCTACAAGGTTGACACCACAACAATTGGAAGAAAAAAGAGCAAAAGGGCTTTGTTATAGTTGTGATAGTAAATACACTAAAGGTCATAAGTGTGTTGAGAATAAATTATTCTACATAGATTGTGAAGAGGAAGAAGAAAAGGAGCAAGAAAGGTCAAAAGAAGAGGATGTACTCTAGGAACAAAGCCTAGATGAAGAATAAATGAATCCGACCATATCTTGTAATGCATTGGCTGGAATTACCACTCCGCAAACCATCAAGATAGAAGGACAAATCAAAAAGAAAAAGGTAATAGTGTTGATTGATTCAGGAAGTACCCACAATTTTATTCATTGTAAGATAGCAAAAGAATTGATTTGCTTCTATATCCAGCACCAGAGTGTCAAGTGATGGTTGCAAATGGAATAACAATAAATTGTTCTGGAAAGTGCCATAATATCAAGCTATCCATGGGAGAATATGTATTTACTAGCTCAATGCTTTCCATTCCAATGGGAGTTGTTGATGTTGTACTAGGAGTCCAATGGCTACAATCCTTGTGTACAATAGCTTTTAATTTTCAAGAACTTTTCATGAAATTTTCTGTGGAAGGAAAGGAAGTTGAATTAAGGGGTATTGCAGGGAAACCGGGAAAGATAATCAGCTCTAATGGTATGACAAAGCTTCTAAAAAAGGAACAAATAGGTGTAATTGCACACTTATGTTCGCTAGATGTTTCCACATCGGAATCATCTATTTCTCCAGATCTCCAAAAAGTCTTGGACAATCATTCCAAGGTATTTGAGACTCCCAAAGGTCTCCCACCTGTTCGTGATCATGATCATGCTATTCATCTGATTCCAGGAAGTGTTCCTCCAAACATCAGGCCATACAGATATCCCTATGTCCAAAAGAGTGCAATTGAATGTATGGTTGCAGAAATGCTAGAGGCTGGTATAATTCAACCTAGTCAAAGTTCTTTCTCTGCTCCAGTAGTATTGGTGCACAAGAAGGATGGATCATGGCGCATGTGTCCGGATTATAGGGAGCTCAACAAGCTCACTATTACAGATAAGTTTCCCATTCCTGTCATTGATGAATTACTGGATGAATTTCATGGATCAATTTACTTCACCAAGTTGGATCTTCGTTCAGGATATCATCAAATCAGAATGAAGATTGAAGACATTCTGAAAATAGCATTTAGAACTCATGAGGGTCATTATGAATTTTTGGTCATGCTTTTGGCCTTACCAATTCACCTTCAACATTTCAAGGTTTGATGAATTCAATTTTCAAGCCATTCCTTAGAAAATTTGTGTTAGTATTTTTTGATGATATACTAATCTACAACAAGTCTTGGAAGGATCATGTTGAACATGTTGACAGGGTGCTACAACTATTGGAGGAGAAACAATTATTTGCAAAAGATCCAAATGTTTCTTTGGAGTCCAAGAGGTGGAATATCTGGGTCATATTGTATCTCATGAAGGAGTTAAGGTAGACCCTAGCAAAATTAAATCCATTAAGGAATGGAAATCCCCACATCCATAAAGCATTTGCAAGGATTTCTCGGGTTGACAGGGTATTATCGCAAGTTTGTTAAGAATTATGGGAGAATAGCAGCACCTCTAACAACACTATTGAAGAAAGATGCATTTTCATGGACTCCGGAAGCAACAAAGGCCTTTGAACATCTTAAAGAGGCAATGTTGCCAAGCATCGGTCTTAGCTACACCAGACTTCACAAAAACCTTTATTGTGGAATGTGATGCTTCAGGAAATGGAATTG
>APFE030950057.1:0-22958 GCA_000404065.3 Pinus taeda | reverse complement strand
CCTACACCTTTTGAGAAACATCAGATCGGATTTCTTCTTAACAACCTACAGTCTAGCCCACTCAAATTGACGAGCCTTGTCAGCCATTCCCTTTCTGTAAAGGGTAATAATGTTAGATCGTATACTTTTGTGATCCATAATTTAGAAATCTTTCGAATTAATGACATTGTAAGGATTGGGTCAACGTTTCGAACCATAGGTTATATTGAATATCTATATTTATTAATAAAATTAAGAAATGCCTAAAAACAAATTTCTTTTTAGAAGATAATTCTTTTTGCATAGTATCTCAAAATTATTATATATAAATTAAAAAAAATTGAAATGATGTTATATATATATAATAATCGAAAATTGAAATTAAAATTGAATGATAGTTATAATATATATATATATATATATATATATAGTATATTTATATATATATATATATAGATATATATAATTGAATTGAAATTAAAATTAATAACACAATAGTTTTTTTCCGCTGAAAAAAAAGTCCAAAACCTTTATATTGAGATATAAAAGAGAGTTTTCCAAAATTTACAGCCAAACTGTTGGCACAAGTAAACTGTTACATCTCAACAAAACTGGAGCTTTTCTTCTTCTAAAAGAAACCATAAGATTCTGCCTCCCTGACGGAGGTACTAGACGCCACGCAGGGTAGAGAAAAGAGTAACATTTTCTAGGGTCTCCTTCGTTGAAGGAAAACAACCCCACATATACAAAAAAATTGGCCGGATATATAAGTTATTTACAGAAACCATATAAAAGTCTGAATGTTTCTGGGAACTGAATAAAAACTAGTTTTGAAAAATATATACAGAGAATAAAAAAACATAATTATAATGCCGCGAAAACAACTGTCAAAAATGATAATGTAAACTGGATGTCAAAGATGCTGAGAGTAAGGAGGCAGGTCTGATCTATAAATCTGCCCCTGTCTGTTTTCTTCTACTGTCCAGCAGCCCAAAACCTGTTGTAGACCTGCCTTAGATAACTGGTCTGCTTCCTCATTCCTGTCCCTGTAAATATGGCATAGTGAAAACCTGTTAAAGAAAATCTTTAGAGATATAATTTCATCAACATAGTCCTCAAAATCTGATTTTAACAAGAAGCTTTTCCATTGATCCAGTTAATAACGTTTAGTGAGTCCCCGAAAATCTGAATAGATTTTATATTTCTGTGATGAAGCCAACATAGAAGAAGGCGCAAGGCCGAGAGCTCTGCAAAGTTGTTTGTGCCGGAACCCAACCCAACAGAAGCTTTTAATGAATGATCTGGGTTGATGTGAATGCAAATGCCTGCTCCAGCCTTGTTGTTTTGTGAAGCCCCATCAAAATACCCAACAGGGATACCCTCCTGTATCATGCTAGAATTGTGTTTTGTTTTGGGGACTTTATCTTCTGGGGGGGGGCAACGCATTGTAAATGGCAATGATATTAATGGCAATAACAGGAGGAGGAATGTCCTTGTCTTGGAAAAGACTCTTATTTCTAGACAGCAAGACACCCCAAGCGAAGATAAGGGGCAAATTCCTCATATTCCCCTCCGGATAAGAATGCCACCATTTCGTCCAAGACACCTCCAATGGATCGGGACCCCACTGAGCTTTTGTCTTAAGAAGTAGCCTGACCTCCTCCCATATCTTCCTTGTGACCGTACAGGTATTGAAAAGATGGTTGATAGTTTCTTCATCTGATTTGCATAGTGGCCAACGTCCGGGGCCAGCTAAGAATCTAGCCTGTAGAATTTCCCAAGTAGGAACCTTCCTTTTCATAATGCACCAAAAAAAGAGCCTCGCCTTGGCAGGACATTTGAGTTTCCAGATATCTTTGGCCCACCAATCCGGGCGACCCTAGCCTTTCTTACCCATAAGAAAGGTATAACCATCTTTTGGGGAATACTCCCTAGATTTGCTTTGTGCCCACATCAAACAGTCTGGTTCATCTTTAATCCTGACATTGGTTCTTTGAAGCTCTTTGATGAAACCCTCCCATTCGTTTTTCCATCTTGCATTAATCCCTAAATCTTCCTCGTTCTTCCAAGCCTGTCCCCAGATAGTAGATTGTCCAACTCTTTCCACCTGGTTTAATGTCAGAATACCTTTTGTATCGAGGTGTCTAAGAAGTCCTGGAGATAAAGCAAAAGCATCATTGCATCCAACCCATGGATCTCTGCCAATCCTGATCTGTTTACCATCTCCCACTTTCCAGGCTAAGCCTTGTTCAATAACTGAGAAAGCCTCCACCGTAGCCTTCCAAATTGCTGAAGAATTTTTTGCCTTCTTGTTTTGACTCCGAATCCATTCATCTATGGGGATAGGGTCAATGTACTTTCTTTTGACCACTCTGGTCCACAGGTTTTCCATTGATATAAGACGCCATCCAGATTTGGCAGCTAAGGAGATGTTGAAGTCAGGGGATCTTTTTATTCCCCAACCACCCCATTCTTTTGGTCTAGCCACTTTGTCCCAAGCTACCCAGGGCAAGCCCGAAGATTCCTTTGATCCCGACCATAGGAATCTGCAGCATATTCTTCAAATTTTCTCCATCACGCCTTTAGGGATCCAAGTCAGAGCAGCCCAGTAAACTGGAATGGCTGACAAGACAGATTTGATAAGGGTCAATCTGCCAGCTCTGGACAGCCATCTAAAGCTCCAATGGGAGATTCTGGATTCAATCTTTGCAATTAACCAGTTCCAATCCACTTTCCTGTATACAGCAGGCTTTAGCCAAAAACCCAAGTATTTGAAAGGATCTTCCAGAGATTGGGAAGGAAAAGGAAAGAGATTTGTCATTCTATCTCTTTCTCTTCTTTCAAAATCTGCAAAATAGACTTGGGATTTTCCAGTGTTTATTTGCATACCAGTGGCTTTTAGAAAAAGATCAAAAATAAATTTAAACTCCTTTAATTCATTATGGCTACCATTTGTAAAAGTCAGGATATCATCAACGAAAAGAAGGTGTGTGATGTATAGGTTAATAGCAACCTCAATACCTTTTACCTTTTCCTCACTTCTGGCTTTGTGAATCAGTCTACTTAATCCTTCCGCCACAAGGAGGAACAAAAGAGGAGATAAGGAGCACCCTTGTCTGAGACCTCTCTAGCTGTTAAAGAAGGAAGAGGCAGCACCATTGATCAAAACAGCAAAGCTGACATTTGTGATGCAGCCCATGATCTAGCTGACAAAGGGGTAGCTGAATCCAATGTGGGTTAACAACATCCTAAGATAGATCCAGCTGATCCGATCATAAGCTTTGGAAAGGTCAATTTTTAGAACAGCACCCTTCTTTTTCTTCAATTTTATACTATGGGTAACCTCCTGGGCTACGCCAATGGCTTCATGTATCTGTCTTCCGTTCAGAAAACCAAATTGTTCCATTGAAATATTTCTGGATAAGATTGGTGCAATTCTGAGGGCAATAACCTTTGAAATAATCTTGTAAATGCAATTACACAAGGAAATAGGTCTAAAGTCTTCAAAGCTTTCCGGATCATCCTTCTTTGGGATAAGAGCAATAAAAGTTGAGTTAAAGGGTCTATATATTACCCCTTTCTGCCTTGACTCTTCAACAACTTCTGTTATCTCTGCTCCAATTTGTTCAAAAAAGTGGAGAAACAGTTCTATAGTCCAGCCATCAGGGCCAGGGCTTTTATCCTTACCCATAAGTTTCATGGTTGCTTCAGTCTCCTCCTTGGTGACCGGGATTAAAAGATCTTCTGCTTCATCTTCCTCGACAAATCTAGGAAAACTATGCACAGTTCTGAAGACTTCAGCGATAGTTGCCTCTCTCTGATCAGTAAAAATGTTTTGAAAATGTCTTTTACCCAGCCCAGAGAGCTCGGGAAAAGAGATGACTTCTCTCCCTTCTTCATCTTTTAGTCTCCAAATAGTGTTTGCAGACTTCCTACCTTTTGCATAATTATGGAAAAATCTAGTATTCTCATCCCCCGCTTTTAACCAGATTGCCCTACTTTTGATCCTCCATTCTTCTTCCTTTTCCAGTTGTATTTTATTTTGTTGTTTCTCCAATTGAAGGATTCTGTCCTTTGAGGCTTGTGAGGAATACCCATCTGTCTCCATACTTTCCATATGCTTCAGCTCCTCCCTTATGCTGGACATCTCCTCAAATTGTTTCATTTTTTTATCCTTTGCCCAGGTAATGGTAGCTTTCTTAAGTCTTTTCAAATTCTCCATAAACAAATAACTTTTGTCCACCCCGATATTTTGCCCCTGGTGTATCCAAGTATCGTTAAACAGCTTGCAGAAAGTAGGATCTTGGAGCCAAGCAGGGTTGAACTTAAAAGGGGCAGGAGGTTTGGGAGGAGGATTGGTCATGTCCAAGAAAATCGGAAAATGGTCCGAGTTCCCTATTTCCTCGACCCACTGCCTGATCATAGGGACCCTGGAAAAGAGAAACTCCGAAACCAGAAAACGATCAAGTCTTTTGGCAATTCGGTCACCTCCCACCCTTCGATTCCTCCAGGTAGGCTTTAGTTTAACCGGAGCAGGATCAATTAAATTGTTCTCTGAGATAAGGTTGTGAAAAAACTCAGCAAAGGGGTCTTCTCTTGCAGAAGGGCCCCAAGCTTCATTCCTCCCAAGAGAGAAATTTAGGTCACCTCCCAAAATCATCATCGGATTATTCATCACAGTTTTTGACATTAATTCTTCCCAGAAAGAATCCCTGCTTTGACAAGGGCCATAGACATTTACAATGGTTAAGGGGAAAGGGAAATCTGGGGATAAGACCTCCATTCCCAAAACGTTTTTCAAACCCCAGTGATTGAGGATTTTAAACCGGCTCTCTTTATAACCAATTGCAAGGCCCCCCGAATGGCCAGAGGCATCCAAAGCAATGAAGACCCACCCCGGAAGAAGAGAGTTAAGCATGGGTTCAATCTCAGAGGCCTTCCCCAAGGTTTCTTGAAGGAAAATAACATCTAAATTGGAGGTTGTAATCCAATCTTTCAAGGCCAGTTTTTTAGGTTTGCTGGCCAAACCTCTGCAGTTCCAAGATGTCAAAATCATTTGTTAACACCTTCATGGGGATGAGCTGCTCTAAGAACCCCCGGAATGGAATATTGTTTGCCATCTGCAACATCCAATTTTGCTTTCAGTTTCGCCTTGGACATGTGTGATTTCCGACCTCTCTTATTTTTGAAATTATTCTGTGGAAGGATCATACCCAAACCACCTGAGGTACCTTGTTCTTCCAGTTTTCCTCCCAAGGATCTCAAATTGTAAGGGCAGTGAGGTCGAGGGGCAGTGGTTGTTAGTGGAGGCCAGTTTTCATCACAGCTAATATCCAAAGACGAGAAAGAATTTGCTATAGTTTCAATATTCGGACTCATTATTTGATGTTCCATATTTTTTACATAAAACATATCCTGCTCATGATGTTTTGAGTCAATATTATTTTTTACAGGATTATGCTCATGAAAAAAAAGAGGGAGAGTTTCTGTGTGCATACCCGATTCCTCTACAGCAGAGTTAGTTTGTTTATCATTGTCTTGCTCGACTGTCTCTTCGGCTTCCACGACCTCTTTCGCTTTTTCCCTCACTGTAGACAGCGGAATTTTCTCTTTTGCCATCGTATCCACCTGAAATATATTGCCTTCGTCCTCGGAAGGCTTCACGAAATCCTCTGTCTCCATATCCCTTTGTTCTTGAGCATCCGTCATAATTTGCTCCGACGGCATCTGTGCATTTTCGGGATCATTTCTTCGATTAAACCTTCGAAAATGTCTTCTTCTCCTCAGCTGCGGGCAATCTTTTGCCATATGCCCATAATCGTGGCATCGATGGCACCTAAACGGTAAGTATTCATAGTCAAGTATCTGTTCGTATACATAGTCCTGAAACAGAAGGTTGATTTTCTTTGCCAGACGACCACTCAGGTTTAGCATAACCAAAATACGTGCTATAGACCTGTTTTTTGTAGTCAAATAAGACATGTCTGCCTCCATAAACTCCCCCAACCTATTACCAATCGATTTGAAAACCTCCTCTGTCCAGAGGAAGGATGGTAAGCCCGGCGCCCGCACCCACACCGGAAAAACATCGGTTCTCTCCTTAATAGCGTCAAATAGGGGAGTCCATTTTTTTAGCAGAATTGGAATGTTTCCTATATGCCAGTTACACTGTAAAACCCAATCTGCAGATCCTTTATCTCCAAATCTGAACTGAAACCATCCTTTTGCCAACACTAGGGCTTCAAATTGAAAAGGGTTTTCATTTTTAAAGCATTTTTCACCCCATTCTTGAAGAAATTCAGAGGTGTATTTCTTACCTCTAGCTCTGCCGACCAAGGTACATTCTGCCACCGTTAATGCTTCGAACATAGAGACCTCCATTCCGAGAACCAGGTTGTCTACGACCTCCAGAGCTCCAATGGGTCTTTGTGGCTTCCGTTTTGCTCCCTTGTAACCTGCCCTTTCTGCCTGCACTCTTGTGTCTTTTCGTATTTCTGTGTGTTCATGATTTATCTGAGTTGAACCCACCTGAGGTTCCATCTCCTGCACAAGCTGATACGGGTCCAGAGGCCCCAGAACCCCATTCCCCGTGGAGGGAATGTTAACCTCCGAAACATTTGTGACTGCCTGCGCCCCCACAATAGCCTCTCCACAGTCGTTTGAAGAAAAACCCTTAGGGTTTAGGGGTTCACTATGAAGAGGAACCCTCGAAAGTGATAAAACCCCCCCTGATGATCTTGCCTGGTCAGAACCTGCAGGTAAGCCTATCTTGTATATATCTTCGAAAACCTGTGATAATGGAAACCCTTCATATGGTTTTTTCCCTTTTGGGTCTGACAGCAAGCCTTCTTCGTTTTCCCCACTCGTTACGGCTGCTCCCACTGGTTTCAGGGCATTCAGTGAACTAGGGTTCGGTGTCACACTACCCGGATTCTTGCTATGAGCCAAAAAAAAGGAAGATTCTGAGGGTGAAGCAACCTCCAGACATGGCAAGTCAAAAGCCCCAAAGTAATGCTCCACATTTTGTGTCGTGATATCCTTTCCCCACATCGAGAGGATATCTTCCACCTCGGGGTCCAGTGCCAAAATTTCCGCGGGGTTAACCATGGTTCAGTCTTTCCCAGGTAAGCGTCAACCGGCAATCAGTGAAGGTGAGTTTCGCGGATGCTTCGCGGGTAACACGGGAATGAACGGCAGTAAAAAACTGTGTAATGAAAAACTATTTTAAAGCTTCACAAACGCCAAAGAAACCAATCATTGAGAACATACCGACCGCCATACTTTGCAATTATTAAACCGTGATTGTCGGCAACTGTGAGTTTCTGACCCGTGCAGGCTACCCGAAACCTGTGCGCAAAGCCTCCCGGCTCACGGGTTTTGAAACCCTAACCTGCTCCGCCATCGTCGCTCCCTCCTTCCTAAGTTACTACATTTGTCAATCAAGAGAGAGAGAGTCCATTAATAACACAATAGTTGCATAAAAATATGTTATATATAGTATTAAAATTAATAACCTAATATTTTTGTATAAGAGTATAATGTAAAATTATTTTATTAATGTTCAAATAATTCTTCGTACAAGTACACTTTTCTATCAGTTTTTTTTCTGACATAAACAATGCTTAAGTGAATATTAGAACGTTGAAAGAATAGTTGATACGCCAAAGCCGTTGATAATATTATATTTATAAAATGAAGACAATAAGTTATTAATAATATACCTAAAGTATGACTATTGATGTATGATCCGCTGCTCTTGAGAGTTGTTAATTGTTTGTTGGGGTTTAGTTGTATGTGAAGATTATTTATGTAATATGATGTTAATGGTTATTTTATTTATTTATTTTTATTATTCAATCCTACGTCAACATATATTATGTGGAATATAAAAAATATTTCGATGGTATTGAATATTATAATTTGGTCGTAAGAAAAATTATAATAGTAAATTTAATATGAATATGTAAAAATTTAGATAGGATGTGATTTCAATTTTATATATTAATTTGAAATATTTGGGTTTTTTATTTATTTAAAAATTTAAATGATATAAGGAAATACTTATATTAGACATGTTATAGTTGAGAAAAACTTTGAAGATATTTTTTTCATTTGAATTATAGTTTTGTTAATTTTTAGAATCAATTCACTCAAATTACATATAATAAAATTAGTTTATTTTAAAATAATTTTTTTTAGAAATTATATAAAAAAAAATTAAAAAATAAATATTTATTGAAAAATATAGTTAAATATTGTATATTTGATATTTTAGACACAGAAGATTTTTTGTTTTAATATTTATACTTTAATATAAATATGGATTCTTAATAATTATTTTTTTTTCTCCATCTAAAAGTATAAACACACTTTGTATTTTAGAGAAATTGAAAATAAATTCCCTTCACACAAAACATTACATAGAGATTCAACAATCAATATATTCACTAGTATATAACTAACAAATCCAGACTTACAAAAACTAAACATAAAACAAAATCCAAGCTTACCAAAACTAAACATAAAACAAGAGTAAAAGCTAGTAACATTCACTTTGAGAAATCAATTTTCCATTAGAAAGCTCTTCCATAAGTAATTTGTTTTCATTCAAAATCAATGCATCTTTTAAAAGAGAGCCAACATAAGTAATTAGTTCTCAAAATATATAGGTGAAATTCATTTGTCAAGTTTATTTAAAAATAGTTTTTAGTTAGTAATTTGTTGTAAATCCATATTAGTCACAAGGACTCTCTTATACATCTAATTGATGGTCAAGTTCGGATTTCTAAATACATATAAAATAAGAAAATTCCCATTCCCTCCACTTTAAAGGAGAGAAAACAAAGCTTTAAATTTTTATTTCTTGGTATTATGACCCAAATTATTTTGCCAATAAAAATGTGATCATGAGATATATGTTCTCCAAATCTATTTCTTATTACTATATTTTATATGTCTTAGTTATATACATTTCTTTATGCCATTTAGATAATGTGACGTATTTTATATATTATTTATTTACAAATATTATCACCTTAATACTTCTACATGTTTTATATATTATTTACTTACACATGTTGTCACCTTAATACTTCTACATACATATCAATACTAAACCTAATTCTTATTCACATACCAATATAATTATTTTGATACTCATTATATATCATTGCATCACTATGACTCATCATTACACTTTCAATATACTCTTTACATCATAATTTAGGGACTATATAGTGTATGTTATAACTTAAGTTTTAAATTTTAAGTAGGATAGATATTAATGTAAATATAGCCAGAGCACTAATGTGATTGGTTGAGAAATAAGTGAAATGTTATTAAACAAATTACTTAAATTAATGATAATATATTATGATTTTCTTTTATCTAAAAATTTACTAGTAATTTTATTAATAAAAACAAAAATGCAATATACCAAAATGAATTTTATTATTTTTATTACTTTTAACTTTTAACTGACTCTACAACATCTTTGAGGCTCTATATTACTTTTACCTTTTATTTTATTTAATTGAGCTAACATGTAAATGTTTACAAATCCTACTTCTTGTAAATTGAACATAAATATAAATTCAATATATTGACTGGAGATGTAAAAATGTTTACATACTTACATTACATTTACACATCTACCCTCTACTGGGTTGTAGAGCACCTCTCAGCACAACTAGAGTGTAAAGTGTCTCTGAATGCAATAATTATTAGTATTGGAAGTTAAAAATAATAACTAATATAATTTAACTATATATTAAAACATATATTTAAAATATAGTGTGTCTATATCATTTATATGTCAAACCATATTTTATGTAAAGGTAATTCCTTATACGAGAATTACTTTTTAACCTTTTATTTAATTTTTAATTGAAGAACACTGGGTTTAAAATGTTTCACAAAAATCCTTATTCTTGTTATGCAACATAAATATTGAAAATTCAACTATATTGACTGGGAATGTTATATTCTTACCTTTTAACCTTAGCTTTAATCTTAATTGAGCTAAACTGTAAATGTTTACAAATCCGTACTCTCTTTGTACATTTTGAACATACAATACTTAAACTTCAAATATATTTGATGGGCAGATGTAAAAATTTGAGTTTACCATACTCTACATATACTTTACACATACTACCCTCTTACTGGGTTGTAAGAGTCACTCTCAGCACACTAGAGTGTTAAAGCGGCCTCTTCAATGCAAAGTAATTATTAGTATTGGAAGTTCGAACATATAACTAATATAACTTAACTATATACTTAAAAATAAATATTTAAATATAGTGTCTATATTTTTATATGTAAGCTATTTTATGTAAAAGGTATCATATACAAGTTTATTAGTCCCTGCTATCATGGCATGGGACTATTGTAATCCATTTTTTAGTCTAGCAATAATCTGTCTGGGGACATTATATTTTTATATGTAAGCTATTTTATGTAAAAGGTATCATATACATGTTTAATAGTCCTTGCCGTCATGGCATGGGACTATTATAATCGATTTTTTAATCGTGGAATTAATCTGTCTGGGGACTAACCATCTCAACCTAAAGTTTAGGTGCTCATTTCATAAAGATGGTCTCCAAAACTATTAAATAAATGCATAAAACTATTAAATAAATGTATAAAAAAATTTATCATCTTATTTAGCCTCTTTCCGAGGCAAAAGGTGGAAAAAGGCCATGTTAGTTGTATAATTTCTATATTTTTCATATAATTTTTGGTAATCGAAACTAATTCTAGTACTAGTTGATTGGAATTTAATATTTGGTTCATGTTTGCATTTTTTCACTTATGAATGGTCTGCTTCTATAATTTATATATATTTATTATATATTATCAATGTCTTGTCAAGGCAGCGGCACACCACTTGTCAGGTAATCGGCACGCCACAACACATACCACCAATCTATCGATGTCTTGTCAAGGTAATGGCACACCACTTGTCAGGTAAGCGGCACGCCACAACACATACCACCAAGCTATGTGGCCACGTGCATGTGAACCTGTAGATGATTCTTTAAGCATGGCAAAGGCAGGATCGTCGGGTGGTTGTTCCATGTTTTTTCAGAGTTGAAAGCTTCAAGCTAATTGTGAGAGTGCTTAAACTCGTCCCCATCAAATTCATCATCTATGCTTGCCCTTATCGAGTTCATCATTTGTGCTTGGTTAAACTATGAATTTCTATCTTGCATGAACTGGATGAACTAGTTAACCTGAGCTGTCAGATTCTCTTCCTCAACCTGGTGTTCGGCCTCAATGGCATAGACCGTGGCTTGATTTCTTTCAACTGAGGACCTTATGTGAATTGTTTCCTCCTGGCTATCTTCCCCTTTCGAGAAGAGTTGATTCAAGTATAGTTTGTCAGCAAAGACAAGTGATTGATGTTCAACATAGCTGAATGAGCGCTATAAAGGACGATCTTAAAGAATGTTCAGTTCAGAAGTTTGCATACAAAAATCTCGATCCTTCAGTCGATATGCAGGATTGTTGAGTCTATTAGATATGATATCACGATGACCCCATTGAGGATGCATTGTGGCTTTAGTTGAGTAGTAGTGGCACTTAACAGGGTCACAACTATTCTTTGTTTTTGGTGATTTCCCCTTGGAAAAGACCCTTCCCATTCAATGCAACATAGTTTGTAGCAAAAGGACTCCTCTGTACGCCTGTCGCTTGAATACATGAGGGTTAGTAGTGCTTGTATTACACTTGTTAATTGTAACATCTCTATTATATATTATGGTACGCATGTTGGGTTGTTTGGAAAGGCTCGTATCATATTCAACATTCAGGTTACTTACTGTGATTCAACGAATCAACCCCTATGAAATTTATAACAGCTTGAATACAACTCTTTCCATATTCAAGGCTTGTTTCAATGGTTATCATACTATCATGTCTTGTTCTATCATTACCATTCGTTTTCACTGTTAACTTGTGATCACATGTTACTTATACGTATTCGATTAATCATACTAGTATCAATACCATTAAAGCTTGATCAATACCGCTTATGTGTTCTATCTTTATGCTTTGACTATGTTTATTGAGATAGTAGCTATCATGATGCTTTCATTTCCATAACATATGTCATATGTAATTCACATATTGCTACCGGGACGGGGGGTTATGCTTCCCTAGTGTTAAGTTCTAATAGCACCCATTCCCCAAGCTTTACAATAAAATAACCCGATAACATAATTGATTATAGTAAATACAAGTAACTAATGTAATAGTACGGGACATCCCCCTATTTGAGATCTGTGTGTTCCACTTCCGCGTCTGATACTGAGGAGGGCTTATACCTTCGATTCAGGTGGCTGCTTCAGGATAAGGCCATCCCCAACGCCCCAACCAATAGACAGGTTCAAAGCATACCTGAGAAGTACCAACTGCTATCACGATGTAGACTTCTTTCCTTGGCTGCCTTGCTAAGGCTTAGTGATACGAGGGGAATAAATCGTTGGAACTATAAGTGTTAATTGAATCATTGGACCGCTACTAACATTCAATTGAATCGTTGGAACTGCATCACTGCGTGCCTAAACTTGATAGAGATCTCTTATGAGGGTGAGCAGGGACTTTCACCTTCGCTATTTACCACTATGCCTTAGCCTATCTTAATTTCGTGCATGTAACTATTTACCGCTACGCCTCAACCTATCTTACTTTCGTGCACGTAACTCGGTCGGACTTCCACTTACCTCTTTACCCTAGGTGATTGAGCTCGATCCAAGTTACCATAATGGTGCATCACATCCCTTCAAAAGGTGAACTGTGGACCTTGATACCAAAGCACTTTAGAGTAGGTATAGTATTAGAGAAGGTACATCAAGGAGTTACTAACTTCAGATTCCAAACTCAATCGGAATGACATCGATTCATTCAATTGATCATGAATGGACTAATAATGTAATTTCCTCCACTGACCAAGAAAATTGGCATGATTGTAGTTAAATTATTTTATTATCACATATGAGATGATATTGGATCGAAATGATCCGGTAATCCACTTCCAGTCTCACAAATTTGTGACCATTTCCTGGACAATTCTACTAATGAAACTCGAAGTCCAACCACCATCTCTTCCCGGATTTGGTGCTACAGAGACATGTAAGTAATTAAAAAAGGTATACTTGATCCTTTACTAATAAAAAAACTCAGTTATGTTTCCAAAAGCATGACTAGGAAACCTATTTGTTGTTCTATTTCCATTATTTCTTCCCTCTTGACACTGCGTCATGCATTATTAAGCGATGACTTAATATCCATAATTTATTATGAGTGTTGGGGGCATGGGGTAGGTTCTAAGTTCTTCGTATCCTGAGAAACACTCTATCCATCCTCTATACCCATTTCTCATTTTGTTCCCATTTTCTGTTCTATTTCCCATTTCCTGTTTCCAGTAATTTTCTATTATATTTCCCATTTCCTGTTTCTGGTAACTTAGAAGCCAAGATGTACTGACAAATAGATTTAAAGTCAATTATGCCTCATCTTTTTAAGCATTTTCATGGAATTTTTTTTCGAATGTGTTTTTTTCTTGGTAATTCACATCTTTGTACAACTCAACAACTCAACAAGCAGAGCATGGTTACAGGGTTGCGGGATACACAATTTTTTGATAGTGTCTGTGAGGGCTGCATTTCTTGGCATGCCAAGCATCTGTCTGTGGGGCTACATTCTTGGCAAGCATCCAGAAGAACTATTCCTCTAAGGGAATTAAATTTCACTATACTATTCCTCTGCGGGAAACTCCAGCTGCCTCAAAAGTAGCCTCAAAATAACTTGTAAAGCCTTCCAGCTCAAGGCAGGAACTTGCTGCGATGCAACTTCCCTTGTTTCTATATATTTATATAAAGGTTATTATTCCATGTAAAGGATATAACGTTTGACATTAGATAATAAGTTTTCTTAGTATTCAACTCTTATGTCTTTTCACTATGTATTAATTGGTAAGTTGTCACAAGAGATGTCTTTCCTTCTTCAAGATTTTGCACTCATTATGGAGATTTATTTCCTTCCTTTTCATGTTTATTGATTTACTTTACTAAGTGTCATACATGGAAAATCATGAAATTCAAGCCAAGAATTTGTAATACCCTCCTCCCACATTTACCCAAGCTAACTGATCCACTAGGGTAAACATATGACGAGAGGCTACTATGATGTGATTCAAGTTCCCGTGTATAGTTAAGGAAGTGGAATTGACAAAAAAAATCCAATATGACCTTACACACATGCTACAAAACCTTCAGGAGCCAACCAACTCTTCCAGGTGACCAGTCCCTGAGACAATTTGTCATTTTGTTGATCTCGACCCTCAGCTGCTCCCATGACAAGCCATGCATGTGACTGAGGCCTTCTATTCGCTCCCACAGTAGGGAATGCAAGTGACTGTGGACTTTTCTAGTCAATTTTAAGCCAGTGACCCCAGATTCTATGACACTTTTTTAGGACTAAGGCTCAAGCTATTGCCCATAACTTCATGAAACTTTCAGAAGTGACAAATAACAATGGAATAATGCTACTAATGAAATCATTTAACTAAGTACTTCCAAACCCCTACTAGCCATGACAAACATTTCATCAAACATGTCACAAATGTGAAATATACAGGTCATAACAATAGATCTAAGCGTAGGGGTCTCATACTTATTTGAGATTCATAAAGAAGCATTGATATCTCATCATAATAGATGCATAATCATCTATTTGGTCATATATTCATTTTTCATTCATTTAAAAATAAAAACATGATGAAATCCATACATCAAGTTTTTCATAAAGCATACTCATAACCAACATATAACCACCATATAACCAACATAAATAAAAACGATATGACAACCATAAAAACCACATATTAACAAGTACATTTACACATTAAATACCAAGGATAATGAACTCTTATTAATAAATGCATAAGTCAACCAGGTTTGGGACTTCCACAAACCACTCGACCATAGATTGGCTTAACCAAATATTTCTTTCATCCAATAAACCCCGTGCCATATTCCAAGCATGAACAATGGACTCATAACAAAACCAACTAGTGCTTCCAGAGGCCAAACCACCTCAACCCTCATCAATATAACCAAGCTTTACCACAATCCCACCAGATCACTAGGCCATAAACAAGAATGAATGCCTCTGAAATTCTCCACCTAAACCATGAGGAATTTGTCTGTCGCAACCTCTTAGTTTTATCGTGTATTCCACTATTACTAGTGAAGGGATTCCTAGGCCTATGAAGTCACCACCCTCTAGGATTTACCGTGTTTCCCTCCATTATCAGCCAAGGGATACCTAGGACCAATCAATGGTATTCACTTCTGGGATTTATCGTGTATCCTACCATTCACTGCTCGAGGATTCCTATGCCCAACCTAGGTGTTCACATCCAGGATTTATCATGTATCCCATCCCAGGATTCCTAGGTCTTATGATTAATCTTGAGACCACCCCACTCAGCTTCAAATCCATTTGACAATTCAGCTCAACCAAATACAAGAGAAACCACCACACCATGGCTATTTGAAAGTGGTAAGGAAAGGTTGAACAACACTATCACACCTGCAAAAACGCATGCCAATGAAATCAAGAGAAATAAGAACACACATGCATGCCAAAGCTAGCAAGGAAATCATACATGAAAATCAATACCTACAAGTAGTCTCGTTGTAGTCGCTTGATCTTGATCTTTGTTGCTTGATATTTGCTTCCCTCACCTTCTTTTCTCTTCATTTTCCTTCTTGCCTCCAATGCCAGAGTGCTCCAATAATTCTCTAAGTGTCCAAGAGTATGAGAGAGAGAGAGAGAATAGAGAGACAACTCCAAAACTAAACTGGCAAAAGGTACCAAATGGTCCTCAATAGCCTTTTTATTAATGAAGCCTCTATTTCCTTCACTTTCCATTATTTTTTTTTTTTCATTTTCCTCCTCACATGCAACTTCTGACATTTCACATTCCTTTTCTCCTAATTTCCTTTATTTTCATAAATAAAAATGCCAATTAATACCACTTTGCCTTTGCAAAGCCTTTTCCATTTCCTTTGCCAATTTCCTTAGCCATATTAAACCAAATGAACACCCACACTAGGATGTCTTGCACAACATTAAGCTTCGAATAAGTGTCTCATGACATTGGTTATTATATTTCTTTTATTAACTTTTATTACATGGAATTTTGACCAGGGTTGTTACAGAACCCTCCCCCTTGGTGGAACATCATCCTCAGTGTTCAATGACACTTACAACCAACAAAACTACTAAAAGAAAAACATAATTCCCATCGAGATTTATAAGTTAGCTCAATGCATTATTTATAATGATGAATTTGTTGAGAAGCAAACCAACATAACGACATAACAACATGACAACCATAATGACATGACACCCATACCACTTATTGCAGCTTTATAACACAACTCATGATGGTATTTACATCCATATACATATATATACGTGTGCCAAAACATCACACCAAAACATATGCCAAAAACATTCACTCAACTAGTGAATAGAGAAGGATACATCACTTGCATATGATCCACCATCTCCCATGTAGCTTCATTAGGCCCAAAGTGCTTCCACTGCATTTTAACCAACTTGATTGCTTGGTTCCAGAGCATGAGCATCTTTCTCTAAAAAATACACTAAGGTTTCAGCTAGAATTCTCCTCCTTGAAAGGTCCACAAAACTGAGGTGCCAACTTTGCACATGACCCAACCCTCAAGGAGCTCTTCTTGGTCTTGATGCATAGATATCCCTGTTCCCCAACCTGAAAATCCTTAAACAACATGTTCCGATCAGCATAAATTTTTTGTTTGTCTTGTGATGCCTTTAGATTCCTCTTGATTAGCTACATTTCTTGTTCCATCTCTGCCAACATGTCCGGTCTAATCAATACCTTGTTCACCGAATCACTCCAACTAATGGGAGTATTACAACTCTGCTCGTATAGTGCCTCAAATAGACTCATTCTTACTGACCCATAATACACATTATTATAATCAAACTCAACTAATGGAATGTACTCCTCACATCTCCTCAGTTGATGCATCACATAAATCCTCAACATGTCCTCCAATATCTCCCCCCCCCTCTCTCTCTCTCTCTCTGTGCCATCCAACTCTGTCACTATCTCCCTCCCTCTCTTCTTCTCTCCATCCCTCATTTTTCATTCAATCTCACCCCTAAGCATAAACATTCTCGCTCCATCTCTTCCTTGTCACTCTCTCTCTCTCTCTCTCTCTCTCTCTCTCTCTCTCTCTCTCTCCACGTTTTTCTCTCTATGTCTTTTTTCTTCCCTCACTTTCTCTCCTCCCAACTCCATATTTCTATCCCTCCCTCTCTCCTCCTTCTATCTCTCCACCTCCATCACTCTATGTCTTTATTCTTCCCTCCCATATATATCTAAAATTAATATATATCATTATAATAAAAAAATTTATTATATTAATTAATATGTGTATTAATTAAAATTTATTAAGTTCAATAATATTAATATTAATATTATATTTATATTATTAATATAATATTAACTTTCAATAATAATTATTAGATTAATGAAGTTTTACATGGCATGAAAACAAAATTTATAATAAAACTAAATCAAAGGAATATATTCCAACATTACAACTTTGACATGGAAATATTTATGTGTATATAAATTTAATATATCCATAGATATGGTTTTCCTTTTAAAGATTGATTTTACAAATAATTAATTAAAGGAAATATTAAAAGATTTTAGAGAAAGATTTTGGATTCTTTGTGTTGAATTAACCTTTTTACTTTGATTTAAGGAATAGTAGCGACTTTAATAAAGAGTAAAGATGTTTAGAATTTCACCTAATTTGGAATTTTAATGTGGTAAAAAAATTTGTTGAAGGTAAATTTGCGATTCATTCAAATTCAATGTATATAATAAAATAACTATTAAATGCATGAGATAATTGTATTGTAATTTTTTTTATCTAAATGCATGAGATATTTGTATTGTAGTTTTTTTTTATTTTTTTTTTTTTTAATCTATATGGTTATTTCATTTTTGTTTCGGGCCAACATTATTTTTTTCTATTTTCATTATTGAGCAAAGAGGCCCATTCTATAGCCCAGTGTGGAGGCTATGTGTAAGTATGTTTGTTCTCAACTTGGAGTTGATGTCCCTCTTAAAATAAAATAAAATATTCTCTAAATAGAAAATAACTACAAGCAATAATAAAAAAAAGAAAAGAAAAACTACACATTGTATTTTGCACTCTAAAATAAGTTTACACCAGAAGAAATTATATCCCTCTTGGCTCATTTTAGATCTGTGCGTAACACGTAACATTGATCTATGCTAGCTATTATTTATTGGAGAGACAAACATAAACATTATTTAGATTTCTAATTTTTTATTTTTATGTTGGCACACATTACCTAAAATTTAACTTTGAGCATGGACATACTTACACATCGGGGTCATACTAGCTATAGAAAGTTCCTCTCTTGGGTCGATCCATCTAACTCTGGATCTATCATGCCCCAAGAGGGACCTAATCCCTCGAGGTGCAAACCTTCTTTATGGAGTGTAGAATTTGAGGAAAGGTTTGTACATCGAGGAATTCTATCCCTTTGGGTGCATGATAGATCCAGAGTTAGATGGAGTTAGGGTTAGATTAGTATTTGTGTTTAAAATGTATTTTTATGTTTGCCTAAACATAAAAAAGTATTTTTGTGCATTGAGTGTGAAGATGGTATGCTATCACACAAACACATAGACACAGATAACCATGGTGAATTGGTAACACTTAGGAGTAATCTTAGTTATGCCCAATACCAAATCTTCATACTACCATTATAAAATCAAGTGTATATCCAATAGACCACAAGTAAAAATTATGACTTAAAAAGAGTGAGCTTCATGTGAGTAGTGTGGGGTACCTACTTTTCAAGTCTTTTCACAATGGGAAAAACATGTCCCTGTAGAAATTCCCACTGTAGATCAACATATTATGCAATTTACTAAAGAAAAATACCAAATCTACTTCTACAACAAACTTGCGGAAGCTTAATTGATTATGAGCAAGATCAAATAGAACACATATAACAAATGAAGAGAAATAAATCACATGAAACATAGAAGAATACTCTGGGGAAAGCCTCATCTAAAAACCCCGATCTCTGTATTATCATACAAGTGGAAAATATGTTCAGATTACAAAAAGAATAAGCTCTCAAGCTATCTTGCTCTCTCTGCAATCAAAACAATGTTGCTCATAGAGAGTCAAAGGCTTCTCCAAACCTTCTCCTTTGCCCTCCAAGCCTCCTATTTCCTTGCACAGTTTTCCTTGGGGTCCAATGCTCCCACTTGTGTGAATTGGCCTCTTCACACACTCACTAACCTTTGATCTAATTGCTCAATCCTGAAGGAGATAATTCATTCTGCATGGATGAGTTTCCTTTATAGGAAAATCCTCCAACTGATAGGACACTGTCCCTTCCTTTGATCTCAATTGGGTCTCTGACTGAACTGACATGCATGAGTTATTTATGAGAGAATATTCAGTTATCTAAAGTGCAATAGTTACATGCATGCATGCATTAACTAATTGAACTCACAATTAATTCTACGAACTATTAGAACTAATCTAACTGGACTTAACTTAGTTTACTGATCTAACTAATTACAACTCATCCTTATCTCTTTAACTAACGAATAAATTCCTTAATCAATGGAGAAACTGTTGCATGTCTTCACATAGACTTCATGTTTGATTTTCTACAACTAATTAACTCAAGATGAATTAATTAATTATTTTACAAACAACTGCTAAAATTTGAATTTTACTTCTCTATTTTAGTTCAGGGACTAACTAAAATATGAAGGTATCCCGAAATTCTATTTATACCAATGTTATTTTTAGCACTTCCATTTTTCATTCCTTGTTGCTATGTCCAACACTAGTATCCGAACGGTTATTTATAGCAATTCTATTTTTAGCATTTCTTGTTGCCATTTTCAACACTCCCTCTCAACAAGAAAGGCATTCAACTCGAACCCCGATCTTGAACCTTTGGAATGTTCTGCATGCAACACTTCTCCCAAGTGTTATTGCTTCAGCAACTCTAAAAACAAAAAAACTCCCAATTGACCTCCCTGTTGGGCTAGAAACATACTCTGATGTTGAAGCTCCATCTGCCACTAAAAAATGCTCCCTCTCTAACCTTTGAGCTGCTGCAACACTCCATGCATCTCGCACCGTTGCACGCCTCTTTGTGCCATCCTGCACTAGCGCAACACTCATGTGCCTCTTGCATTGTTGCAGCCTGCTGGCTCTGCACTATCTTAGGATTCCTGCACTGTAGCTCTCTCTACCGCTCCATCCGCATCTGTCTCTACCCACTCGGCCAGTCCTGCTACTCCTCATCTGGGCTCTTGTAGCAAGGTCTAATTAAATAAGTTGGGTACCTTAATGATCCTACCCCTATTCTAGCCTTCTTGGGACTATCACTCCACACCGCCCCACCCCCAACTTGGAGGTATGGATGCATGTGATCCCTCTGCCCACTTGGCTTGAAATTTCCCCCTACAGGAGGTCTCTGCATGAGTGGATGCCTCCACTCGATCTCCTCTCGGCTTCTCCAATTTTGGTTGCTCCACAACCTCCTAAAGCTGCTTCACCAATTGTGGCTCCTCCACAAATTTCTGAGACTTCTTCTGGCACTAAATGTTGACAGGTAGTGTACTCTCCCTCTCTCCCTCTAAGTCTCCAAAAGTTGCCCTTGCTCCTCAAGGCTTTACTTGCATGTTGAACCTCAAGAGCATACAGGTTCTTGACTCGTGAACCAATCTGCTTCACCTGTCTTGTGGTGATGTGTCGAAGGAAAACATTTCCCTTACTGAAGAGTACATCATAGCCTTTGTCTTCCAGCATTGCGATCAACACCAAATTTTTCCTCAATCCTGGTACATACTTGACATTCGTCATGGTAATGCGAGCTCCATGCTCCCTTTGAAAAACAACCGTGCCTACACCTGAGACAATATAATTTTCATCATTACCCATTGCTATGAGTATCTGAACATCTTTCTCCTCTAAGGTACTGAACAAACTGTTGTCCTGGGTCATGTGGAAAGAAGCTCCACTGTCAAGAAACCAACCACATCCCACCATGGATGAAACCATGCATACGAAGAGGGTGAAATCCAACTAGAACTGTGAGGCCAATGCCTCACCTTCAGATCCTTCCTTGGATCCCATCTTGGATTTCTTCAGTGGAAAATTTGTAGCAAAATGGCCCACCTCATGACAATGAAACCATCACACTTTCGATTTGTCAAAATTCTTCCCACCATGGGAAGAAATCAATTTGGGATGAGAATCCTTCTCCTTCCCTTTCTTCACCTTACACGCTAAGGCACAATTTTCTTCATCCTCCTGGGATGAAGAACCATCTCTGTTGCTTCTTCTTATCTCCTCCTGCATCAGATCCGACCAAAGTCATTCCCAATCTGGTAGTTTTTCTCTTCCATTTACTGAGTCTTGGTAGTTATGCCAGCTCTAAGGAAGACCGAGGAGCACAAGACTCACCAAGTCATAATTGGCTGTCGTGATCCCTACACTTCCAAGCTCATCCCTGTAGGTGGTGAGCTTGTTCAGATATGTAGAGATCGTGTCGCCCTTGTCACACTTGATTTTCCGAATCTTGTCTTTCAGTGCCACCTTCCTCTGATCGTTGCTATTCTGATATAGATATTTCAATATTTTCCACATCGAGAACGGTGTCTCCTTCCCATGGAGACTCGAGACTATGTGGTCTCGAACTCCATCCAGAAGGATTCTCCTTGCTCTAGCCACACATTTCTTCCATTTTGCCAATTCTGTAGCATTAGCTGTTGCGGGCTTGGGGACTTCTTGATCAATGAAGTCCTTTAGATCGTTATCCTCTAATACTGCTTCCATGCGATCCTTCCAGGCTATATAATTCGAGCTGCCATCAAGGGCATACTCGAGTCTTAAACCGCTGAACGCCATTGGTGAAATTGAGATGTGATAAGAAATTGATTTCTATATTCAGGAACCTCAAACTTCAAACTTCTCCCTTCTTGTATACTGTTCTTCACCTTGATCACCTTTGCTCTGATACCATGTAGAAATTCCCACTGTAGATCAACAGATTATGCAATAGACTAAAGCAAAATACAAGATCTACTTCTACAACAAACTTTGTGGAAGCTTAATCGAATAGAGAAAGATCAATGAGAACACATATAACTAAGAATGAGAAATAAATCACACATAACACAGAAGAAATAACCCGGGGAAAGCCTCAGCCTACAACCCCAATCTCTGTATTATCATACAAGTGGAAATCTTGTTCAAGTTACAAAAAGAATCAGCTCTCAAGCTATCCTGCTCTCTCTGCAATCAAACAATACAGCTCACAGACTGAATAGACACAATATATGTCCTCCTCAAGCCCTCCAAGCCTCCTATTTCCTTGCGCAGTTTTTCTTGGGGTCCAGTGATGCCACATGTGTGAATTGGCCTCATCACACTCACAAAACCTGAAGAAGTATCTGTGCAATCCTCAAGGAAAGAATTCCTTCTGGATGCAAGAGATATTCACAATGGAATATTCTAGCAACTAATAATACACTGTCCCTCCATCTGATCTCAACTGGGTCTCTGTCTGAACTGACATGCATGAGTTATTTATGAGAGAATATTCAGTTATCTGAAGTGCAGCAGTTACATGCATACATGCATTAACTAACTGAACTCACAGTTAAGTCAACAAACTGTTTGAATTAATATAACTGGACTTGACTTAGTTAACTGAGCCAACTAATTACAACTCAATATTACAACTCATCCTTATCTCTTTAACTGATGGATAAATTCCTTAATTAATGGAGAAACTATTGCATGTCCCCACATAGACTTCATGTTTGATTTTCT
>APFE030950054.1:5176-26155 GCA_000404065.3 Pinus taeda | reverse complement strand
ACACAAGGAGATAAAATTAGAGTTTGAATAGGAATAGGACTCTATGTATTGAAAGCACAATACCTTTGTATTTAATAAGTTAGTTTAAATATAGATAAGGTAATTAATGATAGGTTTTCGAGCTCCCCTCATGCTGGAGGAGGAGACTCAAGGTAGTCTAGTTTTGTTTCCTATATATAGGAAAAACTCTGATGTAAAAAGGGTTGGAGATTTTTATCAAAAAACAGAGTTTTCATATTGGCTTATGTAAAGTGTTTTGACAGTAATAGAAAGGATACTTTTTCTTCCCAAGATTCATCTTGTGTTTCAAATGTTCAGAATATATGTGGGTTGGTTTTATTCATCTTGTTTTACAGTTCACTAAACATGCAATCACTCTGAATTCACATAAGTGCTCAGACTTCCTGTGTATGTTTTTTTTGAGTTGAGGTTCTTCTTGGTAGATGTTTTGAACATTGAAACATTATATGCCTTGGTTTCCATGATTGAGTAGCTACTTGTTTACTGTAGAAATGTATGACTCCATGAGCCCAATGGGAGAAGCCTTATTTTTGTTGTTCCAACTAGCATGAATTTCAAATACTAATTAAAGAGTTAGCCATCTTTCTTGCCCTTTAATGCATATCAAAAATCTGTGAGAGAGCCCTCTCTGACTAAGGAGGCTAAACCTTAGTCTAAAGCTTGGTCTGAAACAGTTGCATGAGATCTTATTAAGTAGCAGCCCTTAGTACTGATTTTATGATAATAGAAGGTAGGGAGCACGACGACTAGGTGGAAACAACTAGTTGCTAGGGACTAAGAGGGAACAATGGGAGAAGGAAAGCAACAAATGGGCAAGAGGCGAAAGGCATGAGAGAGAAGGGAAACTAGGAGAAGGGTAAGGGTCAAGATGAGAGATGGAGGAGAATTGTTGAGGGCCTAAAATAAAAATATAGAAGAGTCTAGGTGATCAAGGATTTTTCTTCAGTGACGTTAAATAAAATTACATAAAAGAGCATGTAAGACCATAAATACAATGCTTAAGAAAAAGAAACACATAAAAGAGACCATAAAGACAATGCACTAGTATTTAATAATGAATTTCACTCACAATGTGTCATCTACCTCTCTAGGCTTAGCTTCAAAGTGGAGAGGTCTCTTCATTATCTCATTAAAATAAAAGAAAGTACCTGAAAAATACATGGTTATACCTCACTTTTGGGAGTGACATGAAAATGGGATGCTTAGATCCCAAATCTAACTACACCAGTGAAATCTGTATGAAATTTTGAGTAAAATGAGTATAAACTTAGCTGGGTTTTGACACTATAAATTCTGGACTCCCTAAGAATCTCCAAGATTCCACAACAGAAATAATATACCAACAATATTTCCAAGAATATTCCCTCAGGATCTATTCCCAACGTGGGGTTCTGTAGGCCTGGTTCCTCCATCCTAGTTCAGCCACAACCCATAGCATTTTCCGCTCTCTCGTGGTCATTTGTCAAACGGTTTGGCATGATTTTTATAGTTTTCACCTGTGGAATTTACAATGTCCCACCATTGTGGTCCGTTAGTATTTGGTTGTTGTTTCGTGTGGGTGGCCCAGGGTCAAACCATCGTGGCTCCCTATTGAGTGTTCTATAAGAAACATTACAACAAATGTTTCATTCATAAGTTATATGTGGGTGGTGTTTATTAGGCACGGTTCCTAGGATCAAACCCATGGGCCTTTGGTCCCCATTTTTTATTTTTAAAAATAATGCAAATGGAACCTTAATATATATGTGCACCCATGTCCGAGGGAGGTAGCTCAATTGGCGATCGAAGTAAAGTGAAATATGAGAGATACAAGGTTCAAATCCCTCTGGTTGTGACCCAATTTATGGAAAGGAGGACAGGTCATAAACCCCTACAGGTTTACTAGTAGTTGTGTATTAGGCGGAATGTTGGGTTCTTCTCGGATATAAAAAATAAAAAATATATGTGCACTCATCTTGTGTTTAACAATGAAGTTGTTGGCACAATGGTCGGTCGTTGAGTTTGTTCCACCAAGGTCGATGGTTTTGTATCCTGTAGCCTCCAATGTTCTCTTTGACTTGGGTACATGGGCCCTTTTAACTACCACCAGGGTGCCATGTAGTTCCATTTCATTGGGCCATGTGTCATCGCATCATTGGTCCATCAATGTCATTGTGTGCCAAATGGAGGAATCTAGAGGCTAAAACGTGGCACTTCCTAGTTAGTTCCACATCATTCCACGTGGTACTTGATGGGTCCTAATCACTACTAAGTGGGATGCTAATGGGTTTTTCACATGAAAATTCCACTTGGAACCTTTTGGTACCACGTGCACAATAATTTTTATTGTTTTCCATGAACTTCAAATGAGCATAAATTTCACATATAGACTTAGATTGAGGTATTTTTCATGCCATTAGAAAGATATTGCCAAGCTATATGGCTTGGTGCTAGTTGTATGAGATTTGAGGACTTCAAATTTTGAGCCTTTTTGGATCTTCCTAGATCATTCCTCCCCAATAAGAAGCTTTTGGGCCTCCAAAATCCTTATCAATAAACAAGAAGGTGAGGGAATCACTCCCTCACTTTATCATTTTCAATCCATCATGCCTTGCTAGGATGCATTCCTTTGAAACTCACTCAAAGGTACTCCACATCCCCTTTGTGAAGTCTTGGTTCTTATATCTAGGATGATATCTTTAAGAAAATTGTGCAAGTATCCTGGAGAAAAATCATCAACCAATAGAACTTGACCACTCTCCTCAGGGTCCATGATTATGGGAGTTTCATAGAGTTTCAAGTTCTCAACACTCACTACATAATACATCTGTATATATGATGGAAGATCAGGGTGATAAGAATTTGTTCCAATATTTCCTAACATGGTGAATAGACCATATCTAATTGGTTCCAACTTATTTCCTTTTCCCTTTAATCTATCCTTATTGATGTGAAGCCATACTCTATCTCCAACCTAGAACTGGTGATCAATTGTGTTTGTCATGCTAGACTTTATATTGTGTCTGACTCCTTTTCAAATGTTCCTTCATTGCTTGATGAATCATGAGGATTCATTGAATGAAATTGTGATATTTGTCTTCATCACTTCATTCAATGGAATCCTCATATTTCCCAAAGAAAAAATATAAGGGATATTTTAGCAAGTACCCAACACATGTCTCAAATGGTGAACTTTGAGTAGAAGAGTTAAAATCCATGTTGTATGCATGGTGAACATAATGTATTTGTTCATCCCATAACTTAGGATGCTTGGTGCAATACCCTCGGAGCAAATGAACCATTATTCCATTGACAACCTTTGTTTTCCCATTGGTTTGTGGATGGAATGTCGTACTCCTTTTTAGCTTGGTATCCATCATCTTCCACAATATTTTTTAAAACTCTCCAAGGAATCAAGAGTCTCAATCTGAAACAATGGATTTGGGTAACCCAAAATGGACCCATACATGTTGAAATAAAATTTGAACAATCTACTTCTTACATGGAATCAAGACACACATCGTGCTAAACCTATCCACCACTACTTACAAGTAGTCATGACCCTTTCTTGACAAATGAAACCCCCCAAAAAAGTCCATGGAGTTCCTCTACCAAGGATGGAAGGAACAAGGAGTGTTGTGTACAACCCCAATTTTATATTAGTGGGCTTACAAACATAGCACATCACAAACCCCTTTAAATATTTGGTTATAATTTATTTCATCCTGTCAGGCCAGGCAGTAACTCCTCAAGGCAAAAATGATTCGTGTTTATTCCTTCACGTAGGTCTTCATTAAATACATGAGGGAGAGACTGTTCATTTCATCTCCCGATGACTGTTCATATTGTTTATTTATCTATTTATATTATATTCACCCAATCACGAGGATTAGTTGTCAAAATTACCCCCCTTAATCTAAAGGGATGTTGGTGAGTCCAAACATCATTTTGAATCGTTCAAGCTTTTCTCTTCCAAGCGCTTTGGTGAAGATGTCTGCAATTTTATCATTTGTGGAACAATGACGGAGATGGATTGGTTTGGCCTCAACATGATGTCGAATCAGATGATATTTAGTATTGATGTGCTTCGTTCGATCATGGAACTTTGGGTTATTGGCCAACTTTATTGCAGAGGTATTGTCAATCATGAGTGGAGTTGATTATACTTGTTTTACCTGCAAATCTTCAAGAATTTTCCTGAGCCACACAATTTCTTTTGTTGCTTCAGCTGCTGCCACATATTCTGCTTTTGTTGTGGAATTTGCTGGAATTGATTGTTTGCGTGATCTCCAGGAGATAGTTTCTGATCCAAGACTCATAGCATATCCTGAAGTAGATACCCTAGTTTCTTTGTCTCCATCGAAGTTCGAATCAGAGTATCCAATTAAGCTGAAGTCATCCACCTGTGTATATTTGATTTCAAAGTCTTGATTTCCCTTCAAGTACCTTAGAACTCTTTTTACAGCAGACCAATGTCCCTCACAAGGCTTTTGAATAAACCTAGAGAGGATTCCAACAACAAACGAAATGTCTAGTCTGGTAGTTTTTAGGTAGTTGAGACTTCCTACAAGTTGTCTATACTTTGTTGCATCCTCAAATTCTTTTCCTTCAATAGATGTGAGCTTTAAGTTTTGTTCCATTGGAGTAGTAAGAGGCTTGCATTCTGTCATGCCAAACCTATTCAACAAATCTCCAATGTATTTCTTTTGAGAAAGAAATATGGACTTCGCATGTTGGGTTACTTCAATTCCAAGATAGTAATGAACATAGCCCAAATTAGTAATTTCAAAACTTTCCCCAATTCCTTCTTTATGGATGCAATGTAGCTTTCATTGTTCCCTATCAGCAAAAGATCATCTACATATACCATAAGATATACAACTATTTTGCCAACTTTCTTGACAAATAAAGTTGCATCATCAAGATCATAATGTTTGAAATTGAGTTTCAGAAGATGCTTAGTTAGTTTTTCATACCAGGTTCGCGGTGCTTGTTTGAGGCCATACAAGGACTTCACCAATTTTCATACTTTATGTTCATGTCCTTTCATAGCAAATCCTTCAGGCTGGGACATAAAAAAATTCTCTTTTAGATCTCCATTCAAGAAAGCAGTTTTTACATCCATTTGATGGACTTTCCAACCGTTCTAAGCTGCTAGGGAAAAAAGTGTTCGGATGGTAGCCCATTTTTTTGTGGGGGAAAAAGTATCCTCATAATCGACCCCTTCCTTCTGTGCAAAACCTTTTGCCACAAGCCTAGCTTTGTGCTTGTCAAGTGAGCCATCAACTTTATACTTGTTCTTGTAGACCCACTTGCAACCAATTGGTTTGGTTCCTAATGGAGGATCAACTAGCTTGCAAGTGCCATTCTTTATGAGGGCATCATACTCCTTTTGCATCGCTTCTTTCCATTCATCATGAGAAGCAGTTTCTTTGAAGGAAGTTGGTTCAAAATTTGTAGACAAGTCCAATTCACAATCATAAGAAACATCCATATCAACAGGTGAATTAGAGTCATCTATATCACCTCCATTTTGCTGGTTTGAATTTCTAGTTCCTTTCTTTCCAACTTCATCAGGATGAACACTTTCAAGTGTCTTTGTTAGCCACTTTGGGGGACCTTCCTCAGATGGTCTAGGCTACTCTGTTGATTGAGTTGGGACTGAATCAAGATTGAGTCTCCCAATTCTATCAATTACATCACTTAAAGCATCATCCGTTGTTGGAGTTTCATGTAGGGGAGAGTGTTCTTCAGAAGAAGATTCCACATGTTGATCTAATATAGGAATCCCCCTTCAAGATGTGGAATTTGATTATCAAATTCTTGAAATGATTTTGCTTTTGAGAATCTATCCAAGCGATCAAGTTGCCGCTCAACAACATTGTCAGTTTTGGATGATTTAAGAAAAAATACATCTCTAGATACAACAAAATTTTTATTTACTTCATCATAGAGACAGTACACCTTGGAGGTGTTTGAATACCCCAGAAAGATACACTTACAACTTCTAGCACCAAGTTTGTTTCTATGTACCTTTGGAATCAAGGCATAACAGGTGGAACCAAAGACCCTGAGATGCTTTAGCGAAGGAACATGTCCATACCACATTTCATATGGATTCTTGTTTCTTATAGCATTAAATGGACATCTATTCTTTATATATGCAACACATAGAACAACATCAGCCCAAAACATATCTTACATTTTTGAAGAAGAGCATGGATCGTACCATATTTAAGATTGTCCTATTCATTCTTTCAGCTACACCATTCCATTGGGGATTATAAGGCACAATTGTTTGATGTTTGATCCCATGTTGGCGAAGATAGTTTTCAAATTCATTTGATGTGTATTCGTTTCCATTATCAGTGTGAATAGACCCAATATGAGATTGCGCATCATTTTCAATCCATTTATGAAAATTCTTGAATGTTTGAAAAGCATCAGATTTGTTCTTCAATAAGTAAACCCAACACATTCTGGTGTAGTCATCAATAAATGTCATGATATATTTATTTCCTCTAGAGTCCTTGTTTTAGATGGCATATTCTAAAATAGTAGATTGAGACCCGCATTCATCTCATTGAGACCTTTCCAACGATATAAAAATTTCCTCATTCCGACTTACGAATTGAAAGATATGACCAAAGTTAGGCACATTATAAACTTGCCACAACATCAAAGTTTCCCACGTGCCAACCTGGTAACAACCTATGTGGTGCCTTATGTGGCTGTTATGCCAACATGGACAACTCGTGCATAGACACGCCCCTCTAGGTAGTCGAAAGACAACCTATTCGACAAATCCACAAAACTTAACTCTAACTAGGGCCCCAACCTCGACCTAGCTGACCGACCTGAACCCCAACTTGGAGGTCCCACCCAACCAAACCTCCGAGGCTAACTAAGTGCCGTAGCTTGATTGGTCCGACTCCTTACTAGCAGTCCTGCCCTACTACTCGGCCTGCACACCTTTTGATTAGGCATGAACTCTTCCTGAGTTTAACCTTTTCCACTAACCTCTGTTAACCCCGATCCGGTGTGTCCCATAGGTGAATTTAACTTTTCTTTATAAGTCTTCAACAATTAGAAACTTTTCCGATTTCTTTTTGGAATCGCCTAGACCTGAAGCCTTCACAACTCTACCACCTTGTTAAACTTGAACTTCATGAGATCGAGGATGAAGATACAAGATCTTTCATGTCTCTTCTAGCACACCATGGCCATGGAGACCATGAACCAACATGTTTGGATACATCAACTGCACTTTGATGAATTGAACAAAATCCTTGCTCTAAAAATCCATGTGAATGAGTATAAACTCAACCATTAAATTTCATGGTAAAAATACATAGAGAACATTCATCTAAGTGCACTTCTCAGACCCATAGGAAAATCAATCTAGTTTCCCAACCACAACATAATCAAGCATTTCTTTCCATGTAACAAAACTTACATACATAGAATAATTAGTGAAATCAATATAATTGCATCCTAACCAACAAATTCATCAAGTCAGGGAAATAAACATAGAGATTTACCATCTCCTCATGAATTTATACAAGGAATCAACATCCCACTTCCACACATGAATCCACATTCCCTATCAACAACATAGCATGTAACCAATACAATAACATGAACATTTTATTCAAATATAAGAAGCATAATTAAATACTTATTTTATACATCCAAACAAACTAGCAACTAAGATTGAGAATTTGACTCTCCACCTGATGGGCCTCTATACTAGACATAAATTAAGGCCCATGCCTCTAAATTAAACATAAATTAAGGCCTATGACCATCCTTCAGCACATTAAAACCTCTCTTTTTGCATTAGAGAATGTATTTTTAACTTTAATATATTCATCAGGAAGGTTTATGAATAATTGCATATTTGTGCCTAATATTATTTATTTTTGTGGAATATTATGAGAATATTGGGCAGATTATTAAGATTTGGAGGATATCATCACAATGGGGTTCCAATAGCGTGGGTGATATCATCACGCAATACTATAGCTGATCTTTCTAAATGGATGTTGGCCTTACTTGCAATTGGAAACAAAGAGCGACAAGATTGGCATGTTCTCGCCTTCATCACAGATGATGCTACTGCAGAAATTGAAACTGGGCATATACGGAAATTGGGCATATACGGAAGATGTGTGCATATACGGAAACTGAGCATATACGGAAGATGTGTGCATATACGGAAACTGGGCATATACGGAATATGTGCGCATATACGGAAACTGGGCATATACTGAAGATGTGTGCATATACAGAAGATGTGCGCATATACGGAAACCATTTTTTTTTTCTTTCTTATATTTTTTAGTATTAGTATTTGGTGTAATGGTATTTCTCACGTGTGATACACTTCTTCTTATTGGTGTTATTTAATGACAACAATGTTGGTGAAATCTAGTTCTGTCATCTACTCTCATAATCATGTTACAGTTATTAATGGTAAACAAAAATACATCCACACCTTATCATAGAATAAGTATTTGACGTAATGCATTAAAAGTATATTTTTATACATAATGGACTAAAAGTATTTTTTTATATGGTATCATCATGATAATTTCATTGAAGTGATCCACAACTAAGATAAGATAGTCATTATCCCTATTAATGGTCAACAAAAATACATAAATTTATACTTGTGTTGATGACAACATCTTCATTGAATAAATCGTTATGTGGATGCGATGTTATATTCTATCAATGTTACATTACTTTTGATGAATAGTTGTAATAGATTTTTCGTTTATTATTTACAAATTATCAAGTTCATAAGTTAAGTTACTTATATATTTATATCTTATTTGATGTTTAAAATGTAATCTTAAGACTTATACCTCGCACCTCAAGATTAATCTGTCTAAAAATACATAAGTGCATATACAGAAACTGGGCATATACGGAAGATGTGCGCATATACGGAAATTGGGCATATACGGAAACTGGGCATATACGGAAGATGTGTGCATATACGGAAACTGGGCATATACGGAAGATGTGTGCATATACGAAAACTGGGCATATATGGAAAATGTGTGCATATACGGAAGATGTACGCATATACGGAAACTGGGCATATACGGAAGATGTGCGCATATACGGAAACTGGGCATATACGGAAGATGTGCGCACATACGGAAATTGGGCATATACGGAAGATGTGTGCATATACGGAAACTGGGCATATACGGAAGGTGTGTGCACATACGGAAACTGGGCATATACGGAAGATGTGTGCATATACGGAAACTGGGCATATACGGAAGATGTGCGCATATACGGAAACTGGGCATATACGGAAATTGGGTATATACGGAAGATGTGTGCATATACGGAAACTAGGCATATACGGAAGATGTGTGCATATACGGAAAATGGGCATATACGGAGGATGTGTGCATATACGGAAGATGTGCGCATATACGTAAACTGGGCATATACAGAAGATGTGTGCATATACGGAAACTGTGCGCATATACGGAAACCATTTTTTTTTTCTTATATTTTTTATTATTAGTATTTGGTGTAATGGTATTTCTCACGTGTGATACACTTCTTCTTATTGGTGTTATTTAATGACAACAATGTTGGTGAAATCTAGTTCTGTCATCTATTCTCATAATGTTTAAAATGTAATCTTAAGACTTATACCTCGCACCTCAAGATTAATCTGTCTAAAAATACATAAGTGCATATACGGAAACTGAGCATATACAGAAGATGTGCGCATATACAGAAATTGGGCATATACGGAAGATGTGTGCATATACGGAAACTGGGCATATACGAAATATGTGTGCATATACGAAAACTGGGCATATACGGAAGATGTGTGCATATACGGAAGATGTGCGCATATAACGGAAACTGGGCATATACGGAAGATGTCCGCATATACGGAAACTGGGCATATACGGAAGATGTGCGCATATACGGAAATTCGGCATATACGGAAGATGTGTGCATATACGAAAACTGGGCATATACGGAAGATGTGTGCATATACAGAAACTGGGCATATACAGAAGATGTGCGCATATACGGAAACTGGACATATACGGAAGATGTGTGCATATACAGAAGATGTGCGCATATACGGAAACTGGGCATATATGGAAGATGTGCGCATATACGGAAACTGGGCATATACGGAAATTGGGCATATACGGAAGATGTGTGCATATACGGAAGATATCAGTAATGCCATTTTCCCTTCTATTTTCCTCTAATGTTTTCTCCTCCACTGAATCGCCCTGTGCTGGTCATACGGACCGCCAAACACTGCCCGTGGAATCGAGCACCATTAGCCGAAATGTTAGACTTCGGCGGTGTTTACAGGTGAGAGGAATGCAGGCTTCTGTGTGTGCAGAGGTGGTAATCTCAGAACTTGGTCACATAGAGTCAAAAAATTTGTACGAATTACTGGAGATAAGCCCCGCAACTACTGCAAAAGATATAAAGAGAGCTTACAGGAAGCTGGCACAGGAGTATCATCCCGATCAGGCGACTTCACCTGACAGAAAAAATGAGCGCACCCAGATGTTTTTGAGGATACACAATGCGTATGTGACTCTGTCGGATCAACGTGACCGTGCTCAATATGACCGACAGGTTTTGGGCCAAAAGAGGGCCTTGGCTAGCCAAACGTGGATTAAAGCTACCAGTCGACGAGCTCCCGCATATGGATATTGTGGTCACGTGGGACGAAACTGGGAAACAGATCAATGCTGGTGATCTTCCCCTGTAATTTGAGGGAAAAGGAAAAACCTGCATTTCACCATGTAAATATAGAAAGAAATATTTTCAAAATTATGTTGCTGTCAAGAGGTATATCTAAATTGTGTATCTAAATTTGATATCTATTTCTTTAATATAAAAATGAGATATTTAAAAAAAAAAAATTAGATATTATAGTTTTTTTCTATTTCATGCTCACTAGGTTCCTTACATTTCCATATTACATGAGTATGAAATTTTTTTTATAAACTATTCACTCGTCATATAATTAAAATATTTTGTATCTTTATAATCAATATTTTTGTATAGTATAGATTTTTATATGAATTTTGCCAAAATAAAAATCACTTTAAATATATAAATTATATATATTATATATATTTATATTATCAAGTTAAAAATAAAAAATAAAAAATTATTTCTTCTGATAAAAATTAAGATGAATTGTATATTCATTTAATCTTAATATAAATAATATATAACGTTTAAAATTAAATATTAATATATTAATTGTATGATTTAAAAATGTGTATATTTTTATTAATGCAATTGAAATAAAATAAATATTTTATTAGTCTATGTTTAATAAATTAATATGAATACTTTATATATATAAATGTGGAATTTTATAATATAAATAATATTATTAAGAACCAAAATAGAACCATCTTAACTAAGGATTGAAGTGATGAGAGTAAGCAAAGTGATTAACAATAATAGAGGAAAGATAATGCCTGATTTCTTTTAAGTTTTTCATTATTGTATTCTAGTTGACATGATTGATCCAAAATATAGGTTTAATATTTTACAACCAATTGAGTTTTTTTAATTTATATACTTTCTTAAACACAATACAATGGGATAAAATTTAAGAGAGAGCGGGGCGGCACAGGGGTGGTACGGTGGGGAGAGAGAGCAAGGGAGATGGTGACAAACAAAGTTGGATGACGAGGAGAGAAAGAGAGAGAGAGAGAGGGATAGGGAGAAAGAGAGGGAGAGAGCGGAAGGAAGAAGAGAGAAAGAGAGAGAGTGTGATGGGGGGAAAGAGAGGGAGAGAGAGGAAAGAAGAGAGTTGAGGGGAGAGAGAGATGGAGTTGGAGGGAGAGAGAGAGAGGGAGGAAGGAAGAAGAGAGAAAGAGACAGAGAGAGTGATGGGGGGAGAGAGAGGGAGTTAGGAAAAAGAGGGAGAGAGAGGAAGGAAGAGGGAGGAGGAGAGTGAGAGGGAGGAAAGAACACAAACATAGAGAGATAGTGGTTGAGAGAGAGGAAGGAAGAAGAGAGAGAGAGAGGGGGGGGGGGGAGAGAGGGAGTTGGGAAAGAGAGGGAGAGAGAGGAAGGAAGAGGGAGGAGGGGAGAGATAGGAGAGGGAGAGGGATGGAGGAAACAACAAAGACATAGAGAGATAGAGGTGGAGAGAGAGAGGAAGTGGCAAGGGAGAGATGGAGAGAGCGTGAGGGAGAGGAAAGGAGTGAAGAGAGAAAATAGGAAAGGATAAAGATAGGGAGAGGAGAGGAAGAGAGAAAGAGACAAGGAGTGACAAGGGAGAGAAGGAGAGAGAGTGAGGGAGAGAGAAGAGAGATAGGGAGAGAAAGGGAAGAGAGAGAGCGGGAGACACATAGATGGAGAGGAGAGAGAGAAGGAAAGAGGGAAGAAGATAGTGACAGAGTTGGAAGGAAAAGAGAGAGAGTGAGTGATGGGGGGGAGAGACAGAGGGAAGTGGGAGGGAAAGGGAGAGACAGAGGGATGGAGTTGGAGGGGAAGAGAGAGGGAAGGAAGAATAAAGACATATAGGGGGAAAGGTGGAGAGGGGGAGTGACAAGGGAGAGATGGAGAGAGAGTGAGGGAGAGGAGAAAAAGGGGAGGGAGATAGAGAGAGAGAGAGAGACAGAGAGAAAGAGAGAGAGAGTATTTATCTTTGGGGGGGTTGGATAGAGAGAGGGAATAAGAAAGAAACACATATACCAATATAGATATTATATAGTATTATATAACCAGTCTAGATCCATCTTAACCCCAAATATATCAAGTGCTAAGAGGGATCAAATCTCTTAAGGTGCAAACCTTTCCTCAAGTTTGGCACTCAAAAAAGAGGTTTTCACCTTGAGAGATTTGATCCCTCTCGATGCATGATAGATTCGAGGTTAAGATGAATCTAAGCTAGTTTTTTGTTAAAGGGAAAGTGGGATATTTATTCATTCAAAGTTATTAACATTTAATGTGGTTAATTTATCAAGCGCTAAGAGGGATCAAATATCTCAATGTGCAAACCTTTCCTCAAGTTTTGCACTAAAAAAAGAGGTTTGCACCTTGAAATATTTGATCCCTCTCGACGCTTGATAGATCCGAGGTTAAGATGAATCTAAGCTAGTTTTTTATTAAAGGGAAACTGAAATATTTATTCATTCAAAGTTATTAACATTTAATGTGGTTGATTTTAATGGATGACTAACTCATACTCTATTTTTGTATATAGATGGTAGATTCTAGAATATTTAAATTTTTTGGCATATATTAATGAAGTGAACAATTTATTTAATATTTTTAGAATATTTTGAAACTGAATGGCGATCATGTCTTCCTTACACTATTTTTCACAAAACGTACATAATCCAACATATTTTGAATATAATTTTATAAAAAATTTAATATTTTTATAATTCAATGATAAAATTATTTTACAAAATAATCTATAATCAAAATTATATAAAATAATCATAATCAAAATGAGTTGGGGAGGGCCAATATACTTATTTAATATGAAATGTTTTTTTTGATAAGTAAGCGAAGAACCTTCTATTAATCTAGCAAAATTACATATTTTACAAGAAACCGCACCTGCTCTAAGAAAGAATCCCAGTCAGCCAGGCTGTTAAAAACCCAATGGTAGCCCAAAGAAACCTTGGAATCCAAGGACCGAGGCCCCATAAAAAGCCTACAAGCATCCCACCGAGGGTCCACAAAGGGACCCACAACGGACCACTCTACAACCAACAACCGGATCCGACGACAGCTATAGGTTGAGTTCACTAAACAATTTCAGGTTCGGATCTCTTAAGCAACAAGCACCAACCAATCCTCGTCATTGATTACTCAACACCGATCCAACGACCATCATGGATATCAGGCGGACGAGATGCGTGGGGGTCAACTGTCTGATGAGGGAGGTTTTCTCTCACCTCTCACCGCAACGTGTCACACAATGAGTGGAATCAGAGGCACAAGACGAAAAACCAGAAACCATTCTTATCCCATCCAATATACCATTTGTGGTTTTGTATCCGCAGTTTCACTGAAAAACCAAAATGCTCTACCGCCAAGTGATGACTGTTCAACCTTCTCGCCGACATTTCTGAACCTTCCGCCTGGATTCTCTGTAAAAAACCCATTGCGCCCAAAGCAAACAGGAAACCAAATCTGTGGAGCTGCTCGAATTATTACCTTCATCATTCAACCGAGAGTGATCAGAGTTTTGAAGAGCAACTAAAATAAAAAAAAGTGTAGCTGATTTAGGTGACCCCATCCTCCCGCCTGTCTCCTAAATCCCGTTGCTCAGTTCTGTTTGTCCATATTTCCATATCTTTGGTTGCTAGATAGAAACAATCCTCTCGCAGTTTTCCGGTAGGTAACGACTCCCAAGCATGCTGAGAATCCTTGTACCTATTAGTCACTCCTTCGTTGGCCAACCGATTTGCTCACATATTTGCTTTCCTTTTCACATGAACAAACCTTATCGTTTTAAGGGTTTGCAGGTGAGAGTGGATACGGTAAAAAAACCTATAGTAGCTTCCAATGCTTCGACACTTTATCTAGCGAATTTCCATTATGTATTTTCTTGGCTGCTCTAATGATCAATTTCGAATCCGCCTCAATGATAACATTCTGTAGATTTGTCTCCACCAAGATCTCCAAGCATTGCTCTAATGCCAGGAGTTCAGCCATGTTATTGGTACACTTCCTCAAGTGGCCATGGAAGATGTATTTTGTTTGCCCCTAATGATCTCTTATGGCACCCCCAAAGCCAGCTACCCCTGGATTGCCCTTAGAAGCTCCATCAATTTGCCTTGAAGAAGCCCTGTGGAGGTGGCATCCAACTACTGGCCCCTGTATTTATTGTTCTCACTCCCTTTATTATTCCTTAAGGACTGATGGACTATAGTCCCAAATTAAAAATAATATTCTCCTCTTGAGGCAGAGGAGAATTCTTAGGAAGTGACCTGAATAGGATTTTTACTGTGTCTTTAAGCTATTTTAGAATTTGATCAATTATGTGCTGGGGCTCGCTAGATTTATCTTTGAAGATCCGCCTATTGCGCTCTTTCCAAACATTCCAAATAACAAAGCTTGGTCCCAACATCTAGGCTTTGTTAATGATCTCATTTCCTGAGAAGTTCTTCCTCCAGTTTTTCAAAGTGTTGGATATGCTGAGACTGTCCCTGTCAGTTTGTCTAAAGATTGAGGCTACCCAGTTCCACACATTAGCATAAAAAGGGCAAAGGTTGAGAAGGGTTCAATGGTTTCCTCATGTGAGTCACAGAGGTGACATTTGGAAAGGCTAATGAAGCCTTTCTTTAAGAGGATTTCCCAAGTTAGGATCTTCCTTTGATGCACTAGCCAAATGAATAACTTTATTTTCATCCAGTGAGGAGTTTGCCAAAGCTCCTTCCAGACTTGATCAGTGTTCATAAAGTTAAAACCTGTGACTGCCTATTTTGCCTCTTTAAGGTTAAAGTTACCTTCATTATTCTTCCCCCATCTTAATTGGTCAAGTGAGGAGGAAAACAAAATCTGTCTATGCTCTAAGTCCCGGATAAGAGCATCTGCCTTGGCCTTCAAAGGACTCTCATCATTGTAACTTAGAGCCTTCCATTTCCTCCATTTTACATTATTCCTTCCCTGGTCCCAGAAATCTTTTACCAATAACAAACCTTTGCTATCTATGTCCCTCTTGAGGGCTTCCAGGTCATTGTTGTACAGGATGGGTTCCTGTTGCCAGCTGTCCTCCCAAAATCTAGCACGGCCCCCTGCTCAAATTTCCCAAAAACAGTGTTGTTGAACAATGCTTTTGTTCTCCCAAGCAAGGTTCCAAATATGTGAGCCCCTGATTTTCCTTGACATTCTAATATGATCCTTCTCCTACCAGTGCTTGGCATACTTTTGTTTCCAAAGCTTGGCCCAGGGGGCATTCAGCTCCTTGATCCATCACCACCAAAGCTTAGCTCCCGAAACTTTGCTGAGAGTTTCCGGGTCATGCAGCCCCAAGCTGCCACGGCTTTTGGGCTTGTAGAGCTTATCCCAGGCAACTAAAGCCCACTTTTTTTTCTCTTCCCCTCTGCCCCACAAAAAGTCCCTTTGTATGCTCCTTATCTGTTTCTTGATACCTTGAGGGGCAGGGATAGCTGCAAACATGAAAATGGGAATGGCCTGCAAGACCGCCTTTGTGAGCACAAGTCGCCCTGCTAAGTTTAAAGATCTGCATGTCCATTTTCTGATCTTGTCCTGAATTTTATTTAAAATTGGTTCCCATATTTTCTTGCTGAGAGGTTTGTCAGTAAGAGGAATGCCATGATATTTGGAAGGTAACTATTCCCTTTGAAAACCAAGAATCCTAGTAATGTTTCTCTGTATAGAAATATTAGTATTAAAGGAAAAAACTTTAGACTTGTTGAGGCTTACCTCTATACCTGTTTCCGTAGCAAAGTTGTTTAGGATATTTTTTATTTCTCTTACTTCCCTAACTATGGTTATGCCTTGCAACATAGTATCATCCACAAATTGTTGATGAGTGTTAGCCTCTCCATCCAGGGTGAGCTTGATACCCTGAATTAAACCTTCAACATTTTCCCTTTTGATTTCCCTGCTTAGCCCTTCCATCATGAGGACGAAGAGGAAAGGTGAGAGCGGATCGCCTTGTCTGAGCCCTCTGGAAGGCGTGAATGTAATTGAAGGAGCTCCATTAAGCAAAATGGAAAAGCTGGTCATGGTAACTAGTGCCATAACCCATCTTATCCAGTTTTGGTCAAAGCCATAGACTTTTAGAATAGCTTTGATATAAGACCAGCTGAGTTTATCATAGGCTTTCGCAAGGTCCAACTGAATGATCATACTTGCTTGCTTGTTTCATTTGAGAGAGTGTACCACCTCATGTGCTTGGATGATGTTGTTGAGAATTTTTCTTCCTTCCCCATAGCCTGTTTGCTCTTCCAAGATGAGGGAAGGTAGTAGGGGCTTGAGTCTATTGGCTATCACTTTGGATATGATTTTATACACCACATTACATAACGCTATGGGTTGAAATCCATCCGGAGTCATAGCATTTTCCTTTTTGGGGATTAAAGCTATGAAGGAAGAATTCAGTGCTTTCAGAACCTTTTTGTATTTTCTCAAGTCTTCCACAACGTTGAGGATGTCCTGTTTGACTATTCCTAGCAAGATTTGAATAATTCCACATTGAAACCATCCGGGCCTGGTGCTTTTCCACTTTGCATTTCCTTAATCACCTCACTGACCTCCTCTTCCGAGACTAGCCTGTTGAGATTGTGGTTGTCCTCTCTAGTGACCAACTTGGGAATATACTGGGTGAAATGATCAATGAACCTAGATCTATCCTCCATTGGCTCCTTTGCAATATTGAAGAAGTGTTGTACTAGACTCGATTCCATGTCCTTATGAGAGACAAGCTCAACACCCTGAGAATCCTTAATCTTTGTGATTCTATTATGTGCCCTATGGGCCATAGTGGATTTGTTGAAGAACTTTGTATTTCTTTCTTCCTCTTTGATCCATTGAATCCTAGATTTCTGTCTCCAGAAAATTTCCTCTTGTAAGCATCGATCCTCCCATTCTTCCTGCAAAGAGTTAGTTAGTCTTTTCCTCTCTTCATTAAAGCCCTATATGATATTTATCCGATTGATTTCCTGGAGTTTCTGCTTAGTTTCTATTCCGGCCATAAGGATATCACCAAATTCCTTTTTGTTCCAATATTTAAGTTTGGATTTAATATGTTTTAGTCTCTGATGGTGTGTGTACATTTTAGTACCCTGAATATTCAGATCCTCTTTCCACCATTTGTCAAGGTTACTGGTGAAATTGGGGTGTGAGAGCCAGGCATTTTCGAATCTGAAGGGCCTGTTTCTCGAAGTGCCCATGAAGGTAGCTTCTAGCTGAACTAGCCAATGATCTGAACCTCCAAAGGGCAGAATGGAAGCTGTGATGGTTGGTCCTGAAAGGAGGAGATCCTTAGAAACAATAAATCTATCAAGTTTTGAAGCCACTTGAGAAGCCCCTCCCCTTTTATTGTTCCAAGTGAAGGTTTCATTTATTGTCTCAGTGTCCACTAGTCCCATGTTCATAATGAAATCTTGTAAGGCTTTAGAGTCTCTGCCTAGCTCTCAAGTGCCTCCTTTTTTTTTTTTTTTCTGATATCATATTGAAATCACCTGCAACTATCCAAGGCATATTGGGATGTCGTGCTCTTAGACCTTCCAAGGAGGTAAGAAGCTTGAGTTTATCTACTTGCTTTTGAGGTCCATAAACATTTTTTATCATGTATGTCTCTTTATCACCTATAGGACTACACACCAAAGATAGATTAATCATATCCCACAGCATAAGAATCCCACCTGCCGAGTTATTTGCCTTAAACTCTAAATACTCATACTTGATTAATCATTTGTTATGAATTTCTCTTAATTTATCCATTGAACATTTGGTCTCCTGAATAAAGACGATGTCTGGTTTTTCTTCTTTTATTTTGTTACTTAGATTCCTTTGTTTCCTTCTACTACCTATACCTCTAATATTCCAGGTTGTGAGCTTCATTGAGAAAGGTTAGTAAAGGAATAGATGGTAAGATATTTAATCTTACCTGAGTTAATCAGTAGTTTTCCACATTCGTTTAGCAGCTCATTCTGTCTTTTCCTTCCTCTTTTCCTTCCTGAGCTCTTTGGAGATTGTGCCTATGAGTTCTCCATCATTTTGATCCCACTTGGCTCCTGGATTTCGTGGTTTCTTTTGACCCCAGTTCCCTTTGATTTTTCCCTCCATAGAAAGAGCTATTGAACTCGATAATAATCTTCTTTTGGTAAGGAGTCGACTCCTTTGTTCTTTCCTTGTTCCATAAATAGTTCTAGATCTAGATTCTCCCTGTCTAGAATCTCCTGTAGTTCATGGTCCTCTATTCCTGCCTCACTTGGAGTCATCTCATGGTCCCTACTGATCTCCATGTGTTAAGTAGCTCCTCCTTCTGCTGGTTGTTTACTATGATGTCCTCCGTTTCAGCTTTCGTGTCCTGCTCCTTAAATGTGTTCTCCCCGTCCTGGATTGTCTCCACGTTCTCCTCTGCTTCCTCTAGGATTTTGAAAATGTTGTGTTTTGTGTATCTATCTTCACTAATCTTCTTGTGTGGTCATTTACCCCCTTTCCCTTTGCCCCCAACCTTGGTGAAACCCTCATGATCTCTGTCCAAGGAGGTTTTCCCATTGCCTTCCATATTGTTTGTTGGGCAGTCTCTTAATAGATGACCGTGTTCATGACATTTGCAGCACCTGAATGGTATGTGCTCATAGTCCACCATTTGCACCCATTCTTCATCATATACCTCTAAAATTATTGCTTCCAGAAGGGCTCCAGATAGATCCATTTCCACACATATTCGGGCGAAGGAGGTATATTTACCTTTAAGAGTTGCCTCTGATATCTTCAGAAAATGCCCCAGCTTGTTGCCTATGGTTTTCAAAGATTCTGGTTGCTAGTAATCCAGAGGTAATGAGTATAGTCTAATCCAAACCGGTACAGATGTAAATGTTTCATGTTCCGGGACAAAGTTCATCATCCATGGCCACATGTAGAGTCCAACCGCAACACAGAAATAAGGCCCCCCTTCAAACACTCTGTCTTTCTCCTCTAGCCTCGCGAACACCACCGTGAAGAAGCCCTTAGAACCCAGATGTAAATGTAATTCTCCCTTTGGCTTCCAATGAATCCTAATCTAGATATGTAATGCCCTCTCTGTTGGCCATAACCCCATGAACTTGCAAATGATTGCATGTTCTTTCATATGGTCCCTATGTGCTTGAATCGCTGGATCACTCAATATAACCCATGGAATGATGCTCAATTTGGGTTTACAGACTCCCATAGTTTTCGTGGAAGTCATTTTTCCGCTACCAAGTCCCTTCTCCTTTTCTTTAGTTGTTTCCTGTTGATTCCCTTCCTGATCCTAGGATTCGTTTCTTCCAACTATCTCCTTACCTCTTGCTTCTGAAATCTTTTCCAACGGTTTTTTGAAATGCTTCCCTCCTACTTCCTTGCCTCCCTCTTTGACTACCTGACTGTAGGAGGGAGCGGTGCTCCCCTCTGCGCATCCCGCCATGTAACCCTAATGAAAAACCTTAGCGCCAACTTCAAAAATCATTCAAGTTGTTGACCGAAACGACACTAGTTCCACTCCTCTTTAATATGAAATGTTATTCCCACTTTGTTTTAACTTTTTATTAAATTAAACCATAGTTAAGAATAACCCTATTTGCCATGAATTAAAAACTTGCTTAGACTATTAATAAATATTATTATTTTTCTAGCATTTTCTTATGAATAATGGACTTGTTGCTACAAAATTATCATGTACAAGCCATCATTTTTAGATATTGAGTAGGGATTAATCAAATTTGAAATTGAGTGAGAATTGCAAGACTCTTAAACTATGGCCAAATGTGAAATATACTATTGTGGATGAATACTTGAGTAAATCTATATTATTCATGTGATCTTTATTGTTAAAACATTGAGAAATTAAAGAAAGAGGTAGAAAGAAACATTAAGAAATTAAAACAATGATAAATTAAAGAAATAAGGTAGAAAGAGGTAGTTACTATGATGACCTGACTCCCATTGTCATGTTATGGAAATGGGATCCAAATTTTTGACCTTTTTCTACTTTCTCAAATTGGGAAATAAATGGCATCATTGCAATCATCTCATTGATACCTTTCCAATTATATAAATTTGGTTCCAATTCGGATCTCGAATCAAAATACATGATCAATTAAATTCTTGGCCTACTAAATAGTGCCACGTTATCAGGCTTGCCATGTGCCCCCCACAAGATGTCCATGTGGCTATTAGATTACATACCAAGTGGTGGTTATCGACCTGCTCATAACAGGTCATGTATAACGCCAACTCTATGGTCCCTATAACCAACTATGACAT
>APFE030950043.1:0-41298 GCA_000404065.3 Pinus taeda | reverse complement strand
AAGATATGGAAGAAGAAGGAAGTTCAGTCAGAAAGATGTGGCACCACACAATATACTCAGACACAGCACAACACAGACATAACAGACTCAGGGGGAGCTGAAAGTGTAAGACTTCAGTGTCCTAAATCTAATACGCAAGTTTCATAAAGGGAAGTCACGTATATATGTGAGTTAGACACTGCACAGTCGCGTATATGTCAGTCTGAGGAAAAGCAGTGGGAACAGGCTCAGAAAAAGGGTCTGATATGATTCAGTCCATTATTTGCTCTGTTTGATAATGGTTACAATATGTTGATGATGTGAGGAAATGTCTTGATACTTGTATGATGTTTAGAAGTGTTTTTTATCCTAACTTGATGATGATAATGCCTTGATACTTCCTGTTGATATATGCATGATCAGATCTGATAGTAAACAAGATGGCACAGGTTCAGGGGGAGCAGATAATCTTCTAATGATGCATTGTTGCCATTATGGTTAGTAGCCCCTGGTGATGATGCTTATATGGCTTAATGATACATCTTGCTATGGTTAAGACTTGTCAACAATACATAGTTGATCAGATTTGTGGTTGATTCTCTGATGATGCGTGTATGGTGCTTACATGGTGATCTTCATATGGATAAGGATAAGTACAAAGCTTGATGATGAGTCACTCATATAATACAGTTATGATGCATGATTCCTATAGTTCTTGGCACTCACATGGATGAGGATTGTGGCTGTTGATGATATCAAGAAGTCTTGTCAAAAGATCTTGAGATTTAGATACATAGTACTGGATACATGGAGTTGCATTGTCGGATATATGTTCTTACCTATATGATGATAGGTTGATACTCACATATGATGATTGATAAGGGATATTCTAGCATAATGGATGGTACATAAGATCATGCAGATCTTCATGATAATGAGATGACTATGGTGTTTTCCACATATGAAATAATGTGAATGATTCTGTATATCATATACAGAACTCTATTCAAAAGTATGAGTTGATATCATGCCTTGTTATAGGACATTTACAGGTTACTGATCTGGAAGTGGTTGTACGTGAGTTTCATAAGGAGGATCCATGTATATACGCATGTTTCTGTGGATACAGTCGTGTATATGTTGATTTAAAGGAAATCAGTGGGCCAAACTCAGGATGAGAAGAGTCTGATATGGGTCTGACAAGAGACCATCTGGCACAGATGGAACAGGTACAGAGGGAGAACATGATTGCTGGTCTAGATATTGTTGACAGATGCTTATGGAGCGGATCATACATTGTGTATGATAGTTGTTAATGACTATCATGGCCTTATTTAGATGTTTGGTCCCATGTAAAGGTCATATCAAGACTCATGATGTAATAGTGTGTCTCTATATATTGTAGTCATTTGATGAAATCTCTTCTGGTCATATGATGTAATTTGTACCCCCACTATGCATAGGAAGGATAATGAAATATTTCAGTCATGTATTTCTTTTATCAAGGTCATGTAACAGCCTATGTTGGTTTCCCCACTATGCCTTGGATGGATGATGTTATACTCTTGTATTATCATGTGTAAACCTTGATGTATCCCCACTTGGTTGGGTGGATGAGTCAAGTTTGGTATATCTCCATTTTGATGGGAGATGGATGTATGTATGAGTCTTTGGAGATAGGAAGGTCATTTATGATGTATAGAGTCATGTTCTTCTTTTAAAACATCATTTTGCAGACCTTGCTTACAGTTAGGGGGAGCATGAACAACTCATTTCAGCAGAGCAGAGATTTCAGCATGTATTCAGAAGGAGCATGGACAGATTGGTACACCTTGACATATACATAGGGGAGCTCATTCAAAGATTTCAGCAGGTACTCAGGGGGAGTATGGACAGCAAAATTTTTATCAAGGAAAGAGAATATCTTGGTCCGCCCTTTGCCCTTGATCTCAAAGGGGGAGAGTGATTTGGTGTTGTTGCCATCAAGTCCAAAGGGAGAGATTGTTGGCATTATGATGCATGTGATGTACTTGATGGCAACCCAATCGTAGAAGAACAACTCACTTATATATAACTAGACGAATCTACGAAAGAGACATCAGATGTAACAGAATACATGGGATGCAGGACAGCTCAAAGGAATCAGATGACGGTTCTCAATATGACAAGTTAGCTTTGCCATCAAGTCCAAAGGGGGAGATTGTTGGCATTATGATACAAGTGTTGTCCTTGATGGCAAGATGACAGATTATAGTGCAGTAGATCAATAGCAAAGAATTGATGATCAGACTACAAAGAATGAAGAAAGCTGAGTATATACACAGGTTCACTATATACCAAGTCGCGTACATAGGCAAGTTATACGCAAGTTCACTATGTACCAAGTCACGTATATAGGCAAGTTCGCTATATACCAAGTAGGGTATACGCGCAGGTTCTCTATATACAAAAACGTGTATACACGCGGGATTGCTGATCAGAAGTCGCGTATGCGTATGCACGCACTTTCATGCACGGAAAAGTGCGCACATGTGGGAAAGCTTATTTTTGGGTCTGTGGTATTTAGACCTATGGTTTTGTTCCTTGGTATTGTGTCTGAAGTATTGAACCCAGGTATTGGGTCCCTGGTATTGGTTCTCAATGGTTTTGGACCATGGTATTGAGTAAGGCCTAAGACTATAAAAGGAGAAGAAGATCATTAGGCAATTGCATTGAGAAAGTCTTGAATACCTGATGAAGTATTAGATCCAATATGCAGGTTATGGGTTTATGATGCATTGCTTGATTTGAGCTAAGGAGGAATCTCACCGGTTGATGGAGAACAAGATCTAAGCATAGATCGGGATCAAATGGTTTGAAATGAACTATCTCTATATGGTTGATTATGATTATTCTAGATATGTATATTGACACTTGTAATGTTCTGAACTAGGTATAAGTTAAGTTAGAAATAGCAGCAAGTCATGATTGAATATGTATAGATCTGTACGCGGGTTGGCTTTGGCAAAAGCGCGTATGTACGCGGGTTTGATTCATCGTAGTAGAGTATACATAATGAAGTATGATGTTTGAAGTTGCAGTTGGGTCTTATTGTTATTGCAAAGTTCTGTTGTCTGCTCTGTGTTCTAGTGACTTTGTTGTTGACAGGGTTTTAGTGTTTCAGTGATTCAAAAATTGATGATGCTAGTATTGATTGTTTTGTGCTTCAATGATATTAATGGGTCCAGTATGAAAATTGGATGAAACATGGCCTTCAGATTATAGTGTTGTGCTTCAGGAGTATCCATTCTGAAAATTTATGAAACGTGGTACCTAGAGGAAGAAAGAGAAGGTTGTTGCCTTATGTAGGTCAGCACCTACGTACTAGTACATCAGCTAGTACAAGAGCTAAGGGGGTGGTAGCTCCCTTCCAGTAGCAGCTGGAGAATGAGTAAAGGTTGGAGCATTTCAGTAGGCCAGCACCTACATACTAGTAAGTGGATCAACTAGTACAAGAGCCAAGGAGGTTCCGGGAGAGTCTGGAGAACAAGAGAAGGTTGTAGCCTTCTGCAGGTAGAAGCTTGCGTACTGGTCTAAGACTACACCAGTACATAACTATTGTAAAAGAATTTTCTTATTAAAAGAAGATAGAGACGACTTGCAGCAGGTGGTTTTCATCCACATTGGGTTTCCACCTTATATCATGGTGTTCATGTGTGCTTCTTGTGTGTGATGATATGTTATGTTTTACTGCACCTACTTACTATACATATGGTTAATGAAGTTCTAATGCACTAACTAAAGATCAACATTTAATGGATTAACTGAATCATACGTATTCTGAATATACGCTAGTTGCATTAGACACAGTTGCATATACACACGGGTTCCCTTAATTGAATTAGCATATATGTATCTAAGTATGGAAATGAAAAGGTTTTATTGATTTGATAATACTGCTCCCCCCCTCCTCTCAGTATTATTTCCAACAATTGGTATTAGAGCAAGTCCTTTGGTAGAAACTTGATCGCTTGAAGGAGATCCATAGAACAATGGGAAAGAGGCTTAAGAAAGCACCCAAGAAGAAGAAGACATCTCAAAAGAGCTATGACAGCGGGAGAATCGATTGGGGAATATGTGGGAACGTCAGATTCAGAATCACTTCAGAATGAAGATGAAAAAGCATCAAAACTATCAGGTATGAATTTGTTATCCTCTGGAGATATCTATCCATCTAAAGATGATGAAAGTGATGGTGAAATAACTGAATTTGCTCTTATGGGTGAATAAGAAAGATATCGAATAGAGGCAGTATTTAAAGGGCTTACAGACAAAATTAGAGATCAACAAGATCTATTGAACAAAAGGGAATGTGCCTTCAAAGAAGAAGCTACCAAACTTAAAGCTCAATTAGAGGAAGGAAACAAGGTAAGGAAGTTATTCAAGGACAAGGAAAATCAATGCCAAAAGCTGCAAGATGAGGTGACATCTTTAAGAAGTGAAGTCTATGAAAGAAGCACAACGATCAAGAAGCTCAGAGATAGATCCAGTTATTATGAAAGTCTTGAAGCTAAGATCCTCTCGCTAAAATAAGATCTTGAAGAATCAAATAAGCAGAATAAAGAACTACTTCAAGCTCTTGAAAAACAAGAAAACGAAGTTCTTGAACTAAGACATCAGTTGGAAGAAGGAAGAAATGCTAAAGAAAACATGAAGAAGCAGCATCGTGAAAGGGAAGAGCAACTTCAGGTTGAGGTAAATATTCTAAATGATAAATTAGAACAAAAGGATAAGCTCTTACGATTTCAAGCTAGTACTAAGATTTTGGATGATATTCTTAGTAGTCAAAGGTCTCCTGCTATCAAAACTGGTCCTGGTTTTCATGAATCTATTGAAGGTGAATCTAGTTCAGAAAATAAGATAAGGAACTCTAATGCAAAATCTGAAATGCTCAACAAGGAGATGAAAAGTCGACCCCGTCAACAGCCAAGGAAAGAAATTCTTGAAAGAAAACCTTTTAATCCTCCGATGAATAATGTTGAATGTTATGTATGTCATAATCTTGGACATGTTGCAGCGAGATGCAAAAGAAGAATGATTCAAGACCATCACACAAAAAGATCATCACAGTCCAGGGACTTTAATGGATATTGTTTTTCTTGCAATATGTTCGGTCACAAAGCTGTTGATTGCTACAGAAGGAATATGAAACATGTAAAATGTTATGCATGCAACAAGCTTGGACATATAGCAAAGGAATGCTGGCGTCAAAGCAAACCATACCAAAAGGAGAAAACATCATCACGCTTGAAGATATGGAAGAAGAAGGAAGTTCAATCAGAAAGATGTGGCACCGCACAATATACTCAGACACAGCACAACACAGACATAACAGACTCAGGGGGAGCTGAAAATGTAAAACTTCAGTGTCCTAAATCTAGTACGCAAGTTTCATAAAGGGAAGTCGCGTATATACGCGAGTTAGACACTGCACAGTCGCGTATATGTCAGTCTGAGGAAAAGCAGTGGGAACAGGCTCAGAAAAAGGGTCTAATATGATTCAGTCCATTATTTGCTTTATTTGATAATGGTTACAATCTGCTGATGATGTGTGGAAATGCCTTGACACTTGTTCAGGGGGAGAATATGCTTGTAATAATGCATTGTTGGCATTATGGTTAGTAGTCTTTGGTGATGATGCTTATATGGCTAAACGATATATCTTGCTATGATATGGTTATGAGTTGTCCATCTCATATGATTCTTAGGGTTACATAGTTGATGTTCAGATCAGATTCATGGTGCTTACATGGTGATCTTCATAAGGATAAGGAGAAGTACAAAGCTTGAATATACATCTTCATTACTTGATGATGAGTCACTCATATGTTGCTGTCATCATATGCATAAAGATCATACAATACAGTTATGTTGCAGGATTCCTATAGTTATTGGCGCTCATGTGGATGAGGATTGATGTTGTTGATGATATCAAGATACACAGTGCTAGGCTGGATACATGGATGATTACTCAAAGTTGCATTGTTGGAGACATGATGATGATGAGTTCTTACCTATATGATGATAGGTTGATACTTACATATGATGATTGATGCAGATATTCCCAAGTGATGATACATGGATGATATATAAGATCATCTTGTTGATAAGATGTATGGTGTTTTACACACATGATATAATGTGAATGATTTGATGATGGTGTTCAAAAGGATGAGTTGATATCATGCCTTGTTATATGACATTTACAGGTTACTGATCTGGAAGTGGTTGTACGCGAGTTTCATAAGGAGGATCCGCATATATACGCATGTTTCTGTGGATACAGTCGCGTATATGTTGATTTGAAGGAAATCAGTGGGCCAAACTCAGGATGAGAAGAGTCTGATATGGGTCTGACAAGAGACCATCTGGCACAGATGGAACAGGTACAAAGGGAGAACATGATTGCTGGTCTAGATATTGTTGACAGATGCTTATGGAGCAGATCATACATTGTGTATGATAGTTGTTGATGACTATCATGGCCTTATTTAGATGTTTGGTCCCATGTAAAGGTCATATCAAGACTCATGATGTAATAGTGTGTCTCTATATATTGTAGTCATTTGATGAAATCTCTTCTGGTCATATGATGTAATTTGTACCCCTACTATGCATAGGAAGGATAATGAAATATCTCAGTCATGTATTTCTTTTATCAAGGTCATGTAACGGCCTATGTTGGTTTCCCCGCTATGCCTGGGATGGATGATGTTATACTCTTGTATTATCATGTGTAAACCTTGATGTATCCCCACTTGGTTGGGTGGATCAGTCAAGTTTGGTATATCTCCATTTTGATGGGAGATGGATGTACGTATGAGTCTTTGGTGATAGGAAGGTCATTTATGATGTATAGAGTCATGTTCTTTTAAAACATCTTTTTGCAGACCTTGCTTACAGTCAGGGGGAGCATGAACAACTCATTTTAGCAGAGCAGAGATTTCAGCATGTATTCAGAAGGAGCATGGACAGATTGGTACACCTTGACATATACATAGGGGGAGCTCATTCAGAGATTTCAGCAGGTACTCAGGGGGAGTATGGACAGCGAAATGTTTATCAAAGAAAGAGAATATCTTGGTCCGCCCTTTGCCCTTGATGTCAAAGGGGGAGAGTGATTTGGTGTTGTTGCCATCAAGTCCAAAGGGGGAGATTGTTGGCATTATGATGCATGTGTTGTACTTGATGGCAACCCACTCGTAGAAGAACAACTCACTTACATATAACTAGATGAATCTACGAAAGAGACATCAGATGTAACAGAATACATGGGATGCAGGACAACTCAAAGGAATCAGATGACAATTCTCAATATGACAAGTTAGTTTTGCCATCAAGTCCAAAGGGGGAGATTGTTGGCATTATGATACAAGTGTTGTCCTTGATGTCAAGATGACAGATTATAGTGCAACGGATCAGTAGCAAAGAATTGATGACTAGACTACAAAGAATGAAGAACGTTGAGTATATACGCAGGTTCACTATATACCAAGTCGCGTACATAGGCAGGTTATACGGAGGTTCACTATGTACCAAGTCGCGTATATACGCAAGTTCGCTGTATAGCAAGTAGGGTATATACGCAGGTTCTCTATATACAAAAACACGTATACGCGCGGGATTGCTGATCAGACGTCGCATATGCGTATGCACACACTTTCATGCACCGAAAAGCGCGTACATGTGGGAAAGCTTATTTTTGGGTCCGTGGTATTTAGACCTATGGTTTTGGTCCTTGGTATTGCGTCTGAAGTGTTGAACCCAGGTATTGGGTCCCTGGTATTGGTTCTCAATGGTTTTGGACCATGGTATTGAGTAAGGGCTAAGACTATAAAAGGAGAAGAAGATCATTAGGCAATTGCATTGAGAAAGTCTTGAATATCTAATGAGGTATGAGATCCAGTATGCAGGTTATGGGTTTATGATGCATTGCTTGATTTGAGCTAAGGAGGAATCTCACCGGTTGATGGAGAACAAGATCTATGGATAGATCGGGATAAAATGGTTTGAAATGAACTATCTCTATATGGTTGATTATGATCATTCTAGATCTGTATACTGACGCATGTAATGTTCTGAACTGGGTATAACTTAAGTTAGAAATAGCTGCACGTCATGATTGAATATGTATAGATCTGTACGCAGGTTGGCTTTTGCGAAAGCGCATATGTACACGGGTTTGATTCATCGTAGTAGCGTATACATAATGAAGTATGATGTTTGAAGTTGCAGTTGGGTCTGATTGTTATTGCAGAGTTCTATTGTCTGCTCTGTGTTCTGGTGACTGTGTTGTTGACAGGGTTTCAGCGTTTCAGTGATTCAGAAATTGATGATGCTAGTATTGATTGTTTTGTGCTTCAATGATATTGATGGGTCCAGTATGAAAATTGGATGAAACGTGGCCTTCAGATTATAGTTTTGTGCTTCAGGAGTACAGTCTGAAAATGTATGAAACGTGGTACCTGGAGGAAGAAAGAGAAGGTTGTTGCCTTTTGTAGGTCGGCACCTACGTACTAGTACATCAGCTAGTACAAGAGCTAAGGGGGTTCCAGGAGAGTCTGGAGAACAAGAGAAGGTTGTAGCCTTCTGCAGGTAGAAGCCTGCGTACTGGTATAAGACTGCACCAATACAGAACTATTGTAAAAGAAGTTTCTTATTAAAAGAAGATAGAGACAACTTGCAGCAGGTGGTTTTCACTCACATTGGGTTTCCACCTTATATCATGGTGTTCATGTGTGCTTCTTGTGTGTGATGATTTGTTCTGTTTTACTGCACCTGCTTACTATACATATGGTTAATGAAGTTCTTAGGCACTAACTAAAGATCAACATTTAATGGATTAACTGAATCATAAGTATTCTGGATATACGCTAGTTGCATTGACACAGTTGCGTATACACGCGGGTTCCCTTAATTGAAGTAGCGTATATGTATCTAAGTATGGAAACGAAAAAGTTGTATTGATTTGATAATACTGATTCACCCCCCCCCCCTCTCAGTGTTATTTCCAACAGATAGTTGTGGTATCCTAAGTTAATTTTGCCCTAGAATTTATTAAGGCTTTACCATGAATCTTTCTTTTCATTTAACAATGAGGCAGATAACCCATTCAATAGCACATGACTAGAATTACAGTGTAGTTCCAACAATGGCACAAAAACATAATACAATAATTCAGCGGCACTATTTTTTATTCAAACAATAACCAATTCAATAAGCAGTATTATTCAACATGAAGCAATATTCCCATCCAATAACAAAACCAAAAAATCACAAGTCCCCAGATTCAATGACAGCTTAGTATCGTGTCCAAATTCAACATAATTCGACTAACAAGTACTAACCAATCCAGTTGGCCTAACTATATCGGTAGTCGTTATCTAGCACTATCTTGCATATGTCATTCAGAAATATTCGACAACTTCAAAATGAGGGCCTGATTATGATATAGGTTTGATCGTGAACTACAGAACTCCAAAATTGAAATTCTACTTGCCCCAGTGGTGTTGGCAATTTTGCCTCCAGATCTATATCCTAAGTCACTCTCCGATTTGGTCCAGATTCAAGGTATCTTTGCACCAAATTAACCTCAAGGTATTCCCTTAACGAAATACAGGTGAACTACTTCAAATAACTTGTGGTGCCTTAACTATCTCAAGAAAAACTCACTAATATACTTATGCGGCTACAGGTGGTCTCAGTTGCTTTCATTACCTCTTCGTGACTAGAGTGAATGTATGAAGGATTCTTTGATTACTTCGTCCCGTATGCAAGTTATGACCGTCGATCCAAATGACTTCTAAGTTTGATTAGGTGATGTCCAATGGTAGATGTTGCATCGTTGCCTTAGGATAAAATCACACGAAGTTTGACCATCTACTGATTTTGGGTATCTTAGAAGTGGCCCTGACGTCTCAGATAAAGACTCGCACTGGGCATGCCTTAGGGGATTCGATTGCCTACTACAAATAGCACTCGGCACCTTGGAATCCTTGATTGGAAAGTTGCAGGGCCCTCGACTGGTTCAAAACTCGGTTTTTTTTAATCCTTCCATGAGGGGATTGTTGTGTCAAACAAAGACCATTGAAATTCCATAGGATCGATACCACAGAAACTCGCAATCTCAATGAGAATTTTGGTGCCCAAACAGAGAGAAAGATTGAAATGTGTCAACAAGGGGGGAATCTTTCACCACTAAAATTGACAAAGGAAAAAGGGTCTTAAAAACCCTCAGAGCCTCAGGCTCAAGAAAAACAGAGATTAAATTATTCAATCCAATGATGATCCAATTGATTTTATCCCTCTTGCATTTATAGATTTCTTTGAGAAGATCTTCCCCCTTAATTGATTGAGTAAATTTTACTCCAAAGCCAATTTTGGGTTTCTTTGCCCAACTGCCCCAAAACTTGCCCAACATAGAATATTTTGGGGTTTTCCCCCTTTATTGAGGACTATAGCCTACAAAGATTGATAGGATATTTCGTCCTTCGTTCATCCTCACAATTTGAAGAGGACATTACAGTCCCCCCTGCCCAAAATTGCTTCCCCTCAAGCAATTTCAGATTCAGTCATTTCTCAAATTCTCCCTTGGCCTTTGTAATCTCAATTGCTTGCAAGGATATCATCATTTTGTGGACCTTTTGATCTCTCTTTTGGCTCAGGATTTACTTCTTGTAATTTGTCTCAACCACATTTCAATGATGCCTCACTTTCTCTATGTTGAAATACGATCCTATTATCTCTTTGTTGCATTTCCTTGGCCACAAGGATTGCATCTACAAGACAATGACCAATGTGTTCTATTCCTCTTGGTTATATGTTAGATTTGCCCCAACTCTTTCTATTTATTTTGTTTGATCATTGATCCTGTAAAGGATATTCTCCTTTAGAACATGCACATCTTCAAACCATTCTTGAACTTGCCTGTTAAAAGGGGCACTTGCATTAAATCTTTCAACGGATAGATCCTTCTCACTACCTGCAGAAGACAAATAAAGAATAGCCTCAAGCTCAAAAACCTTTTGCCCCAATCTCTCAACTTGGTCTTCCACATTTTGCAAGGCCTTCTCTTTGACTCTTCTTGTCATCTTAGCAGTTTTCACATTAATCTACTCTAAAACTAGTGCTAGCATGAGTTTCTTCCTTCCTCCCTGTTGCTTCAGAGAAACAATCTACAATCTTGCTTTAAAAATTTCATTATTCAAATCTTGAATTAAATTATCCTTTGATGCTTCCTTGAAATGGACCACTGCTCTTTTTACTGCTTCTGCTTGAACCTTTTTTATCTCAATAAGTTTCTTCACCATAATGAATGCAACAATAACACGTTTGTCTGCCTCTTTTTTGTTGCCTTTGTAATGTTCTACCAGACTTTCTAATTCTTGAATGATGGACAGTTTCTCATTGAGCTCTAACCTCATTGTAATTGCCTCCCTAGTCATCTCATCATCCTTTTGTTGTTGTACCCCTGTAATTGCCAATGTTGCCTCCTTCAAGGACTTAATCCTTCCTTCTATATCACGAGCCATATTATGCACATGTTGCAATCCCTTTTGACGGACATCAATTGTCTTTTCCCCTCCAACAAGCTTCATATTCTTTGAGGATGTGAAGAGCCTCCAGCAAACCTCATATTCTTTGAGGATGTGAAGAGCCTCCAATCAACCAACCTCATCTGGAACCTCAATGTCAATTCCACGATCAAATGTTGTTAGGCCTATTTGTAATGCGCCTCTTTAATTCCCCATTTGTTTTCTCCCTCTTTGGAGTCATGGAGTCAATTTCACCAATGAAAATGTAAGAAGGAGCATTCTTTGTTGCTTCTTCCAAAGCCATCCTAAGATTGCTTTCACTTTCTCCAACAAGTTTTGACATAATTTCAGGACCATTGATTAGGAAAAAAAAAGGCTCCTGTCTCATTCGCCCTTGCCTTAGCAATCAAGGTTTTTCCTAAAGCAGAAGGACCATAAAGCAAAATAACCTTCGAGGGCTTAACACCAACATAGCCAACATCAATCAACTTGTCTTCATCTTCTCGCTTTATTAGCTCTCCCTCACAAAGAATTTTAGTATATAGAGAAACAACACAATATGCACTGGAATCTGTCTTAATATTTTTAAATTCTACATTTCTCATTCCTCTGCATACTAGAAAAAGGTCTCCTCTTCTTACTGGGCAATAGGCTTCCAAGAAGTACGGCTTCAAATGCACATCAAACAAGTTTCTTGCAACACCTTTGATTGTGTCATCTATAGCATACCTGCATGGTTCCCCTTTTATGCATGATTTCGTATGTTTCCTCACCTTTATGCAGTCGAGGACTTTGTTCACTCTGAATCCCCTTGTGTGAATTCCCATTGCTCCATAAAAATATCTTCCACCAATCTTTGTGCCTTCTTGAAGGAAGAATTTCGCTTGAGGATCCCTGCTTGAGCATTACCTTGTCAGCGCTACAGCATGTCAATTCAGATTGCGGGCTTTCCTTGAATCCCCCTTTGAACACCAGCTAAATGTTGCAGGTCTTCAAAAGACTGTGAATTAGATTTGTGGCAATTGGGTATAGTGGTTATCTGGACTCCTTCCACCACATTCATCCTTGTATAACTTTAACATTTCCAACCTTGATCCTCTGCTAGATCGATTAAAAAACAAGTGAAGTAAATCCAAAGTCCAAATCCCCCATTTTATAAACTCCAAGGTCACTATGGTTTTTCTCATTATACTGGTCTCCATCACACCTACGATCAATCTCAAAGGTAATTTAAGAGTAGTCACATAAGGCCAGTGTGCCAAAATTATCAGTCTTTACATCTGTAGGGAATTCAAAATTGTTGGACCGCTCTCTGGAAGATGAATGAATTCCCTCCTCATCCTCACCTTCATAAGCAGTCTCCGAAAGAGTTTCATTACACATTATGGTTTTCTGTGGTCCCAAGCTGACGTCACAATCTGACCCAGTGCCATTGCATTGCCCTCCCTGACTACTGAACATAGATTTGGACTAATGCTTATCAATAACCCACCCAGTTGAACAATCTTCTCTAAGTACATCATTTGAGTTGTTCAAAGATTTTATCGTCAACAATCCCTTATGGTCCACCGTTTTCTCAGCGTATGTGTGTTTTCTATTTATCATCAAGATCAAGGAATGGATCTCCTTCATTCTACTTAGATGTTGTCGCCTTTTTGTCAAAATCTTCTAATTTTGTAAGGACCACTATGTTCCCTTCTTGCAATCTTTTAATAGCTTCCCTTTGTTGATCTTCTAACTTGCGCATTCCTTTAAGACTCTACAAAATCCTTGCCAAATTTTGTCTAGTTGCTACATCTTCAAACACCATCCAGGCTGTCAAGATTTTCTGCTTTGGTACCACTGTGTGGTATCCTAGGGTAATTTTGCCATAAAATTTCTCAAGTGTTTTCCATAGATCTTTCTTTCCATTTAAGAGTAAGGCATATAACCCATTCAATAGCACAAGACTAGAATTATAGTGTAGTTCAAGCAATGGCACAAAAATATAATACAGTAATCCAATGGCACTATTTTGTAATATTCCCATGTACTATTCAACATGCAGCAATATTCCCATTCAATAACTATACCAAAAATTCACAAGTCCCCAAATTCAATGACAACTTAGTATCACGTCGAAATTCAACATAATTCGACTAACAAGTACTAACTAATCCAATTGGCCTAACTATATCGGTAGTCATTACCTAGCACTATCTTACATATCTCGTTCAAAAATATTCGACAGCTTCTGAAAGAGGGTCTGGTTCTAATACAAGCTTGACCGTGAACTACAAAACTCCAAAATTGAGATTCTACTTGCCTCAGTGATGCTAGCAATTTTGCCTCCAGATCTATATTCTAAGTCATTCTCCGATTTGCTCCAGATTCGAGGTATCTTCGCACCAGATTGGCCTCAGGGTATTCCCTTAGCGAAATGTGGGTGACCTTCTTCAGATAGCTTGTGGTGTCCTGACTATCTCAAAAAAACTCGCTAATCTACCTCTGCAGCTACGAGTGGTCTCGGTTGCTTTAATAAACTCTTCATGACTAGCGTGGTTGTATGAAGGATTCTTTGGTTAATTCGTCCTCGATGCAAGTTATGACCACCAGTCCAAGTGACTTAAGTTCGATTAGATGATGTCCAATTACAGATGTTGTGTACTTGCCTTAGGATAAAATCACATGAGTTTTGACCCTCTGTTGACTTCAAGTATCTTGGAAGTGGCCCTGACATCTCAAAAAGACTCACATTATACCTACCCTTGACTGGTTCAAAACTGCAATTTTTTTTTATCCTTCCGAACAGGGATTCTTGTATAGAAATTCCATAGGGATCAATACCACATAAACTCGCAATCTCAATTAGAATTTTGGTGCTCAAACAGAGAGAAAGATCGAAATATGTCAACTAGGGTGGAATCTTCACCACCGAAATTGACGAAGGAAAAAGGGGTCTTAAAAACCCTCATAGCCTCAAAATCTCAAGAAAAACAGAGATTAAATGATCCAATCCAATGATGATCCAATTGATTTCATCCCTCTTGCATTTATAGATTTCTTTGAGGGGATCTTCCTCAATTGATTGAATAAATTTTACTCCAAACCCAATTTTGGGTTTTTTTGCCCATCTGCCCCAAAACTTCCCCAACATAGAATATTTTAGGGTTTTTTCCCCTTTATTGAGGACTATAGCCTATGGGGATTGATAGGATATTTCGTCCTCAATTTGAGGACATTACAATAGCCTTTAGGTCCAATCCCTTCTCTAACCTCTTATATATATACTAAATGTTATGTCCGTGTATGTTGCATAATATAGTGTTAAAAAGCTCAAAATGCATCATAATGTAAAGTAATAAATATGTTGGTGAACATAATGGGGGGTGATAAGGATTTCATAACATTCTCAATCATGGAAATTAATCTTTGAAATTTGAACAGTATGACAACAAAATGTCTGAAGGTTTATAAAGTCTAAATGAGATGGTCAGAGATAGAGAAAATGAAACTCCTGAAAAAAGTCTTCCAACAAAATCAGTCTAACAAAATTACAGCTGAAGGAATTGGCACTTATACTTGTCCTGATAATGTTTTAAGCCCTGGCTTGCAAAATGACCGCAATCAGAAGATAGTTATAGCCTAAGAATAGAGAACAACTGAAAGAAGAATAAATTGTGATGCCTAATTACTTGTAATCGGTTTCAAAAAGATGTTTGTTACTTTCTTGGGCATTTTACAGAAACTAGACCCATCATTTGCATATTGACCTAATAATACACATTTGGCATTTCCACATTGCTTTTCTACATAAACTCTTGTAGCGACACTAGCTACCATGACAAAAAAGATGGTAACTTGCAGCTACCATGACAGAGAAGATGGTAACTTGCGTTAAAAGGTAATCAATTTAAAACCAATGTACATAATTCAAAACAATTATGGGATTAAAAATGGCAAATCAAACACTGCAAGCCTCAAAAGACAAGCCAAGTATGATGACTTAAAAAAACATACAACGAATAGAAACATCAAATAAGGTTTTGCATTCTACAAGAGAAATTAGAAAGTGGCAGAAAATTAACATCCACACTAGGAAATTTTACAGAGAAAAATGTACATCTAAAAAAGGTTTGACATTGAAACCTGTAATGTCGTTGTAGGAATTTGATCTCGTCCACATTGATGATCAGTAAATAGAGAAAGGGCCGGATCCAAGGAGTTGTGAAAAATGCATGCTTCTCGCTGCACATTAAGGGCCTGCTCCACTAAACGTTCCAGCCTCTTTTCTGGGATCATTATAGAAGGTGGTAATAATTGTTGAATTTCTTGCAAAACTTTCATCCGTTGACTGGACTTTGGATTCCCCTGCTTTGAATATCCAAGCTCCTCGCACCGTGAAGGAAACACAATGCAGCTTGCAAGTTCATGTACTCTTTTTGTGTTCAATTGCAGTGGAGAAATTTCTAATCTAAGTGTTTTCATAGCTTCAGGGATGTTACCTTTGTCCAATAGTTCAAAGAACTTCTGCTGCAAGATCAGAAAGGATGCAGCCTTCAGTGTGTTTCCTTCCACCTCCACTTGATCAATACCCCGCAGTGTAACAACACTTTCATCCCACTTTCCATCGAGTATCTGCTTTCTAAATAAAGCTACATTTGAAGACTGGAGAAGTATTCCTGACTCCTCTTCCAAAAGCGCACCAGCTTTCTGGTAACCCAAAGAATATAGAGCTTGTGTTATTATCCTTACGAATTCCACCCTCCTTATGAGTCCTTTGGAACCTACTGTCTCACCCTCCTCCAAAGACAATGATTTGGCCATTAAGATGCTCACTGACCCCACAGACAATGAAGGGGCCTCCTCCTCCAAACCTCTTCTCAAGCCGGGTGAGGACACCTTTAAACGCTTCAGGGGTGGTTCTTCATCCTCAATGGCTCCCATGAAACGTTCACACGCCACAATTTAGCCCATAAATGTTTCCAACCAAAAGAGGGTGAAATGCACCTCGCAGGTGATTAATCCTTCTAGTGAAAATTAAAATGTAACAAAAGACGGAAACCTGTTCACCACACAGAAATTAAAGATTCAGTTTAGAAAGCCAGTGGTCCGTGAAGTCTTGAATATGGGTCATCAAAATCGTTCCAACAGATGTTTTCTATTAGTATAATTTTTAGGCCTTACGATAATGAATTAAAGATCAAGATAGATTAAACACAAGCGACGAGATCAAATGGAAGTCGTCTGCCCTAGCATCTGCTTCAGGCATTTTAAATATTCTTCAACAAAGGAAAGGCGAGTCCCATAGTTCCTTATACTGAATGCCCTAAATAATGAACCTCACCTTCGGATACATCCAACAGAATCCAATATTTATCTTGTAATTATAACAAAAACTTTCTGCAAAAATTGGAAAGTTGTTTTCGTAACCATTACAACCATATCAACAACGAAATAACGCACTATGGGAAATTTATTTTGACTTTAGATTATATTTTCAATATTATGCGGTCTGAATTCAAAATGAGACATCTGTTGAAATCCATCTGTCTGACTTCAAAAATGTAATGATGTAAATTTCAACCACTTGATAACATTCACAATTCTCAATCATTTGGATCAGGTATCATGGTTAATATATCCATCTATTGCTGAAAATTTCAGTCCAACGTATTGTCCAGGGATAATTTCAGAAAACCAGAGGTCGTAATCAGCCGTAGACAGAACAAACAAGCAACAAAGCAACAAATGGGAGAAAGGAGGTCTGCCATAACAAGAACAAAAACCTTCTAAGAAGTGCAGGATCTAGAATTCCTCCTTGCCTGAACACCGATCAATATGGCTATCCAAGCCTGTTTATAAGCGTTTCAAGGCCGCCTCCTCTGTTTTCCGCCGGAGCTCTGTGGATTTTCCACGGCCAAGGTTCAGATTTGCGCCATACAGATTTCCCGAACTTCGAAAATGTATAGGGAAAGCAGAAACTGATATGTTATTGTTAAGGAGGCGCCCAGATCGTTTGAAAATGCAAAGGGAAAGAGGAACGACAACCAAACCCTCGAGCTGCTGGTATTTGGTTTGCTTGCTTCGCTTCCCCTCCTCTGACTGCTGATATGCTTTGCTTTCTTTTGTTGAGGGACAAGAATGAATAAACGAAAGTGAGGAACGCAATAATATAAAGGATGTCCAACTAAATATTTATAAGGCTAAAAGAAAAAGTATTTGGGTTATACGTTTCCAAAGAAGAGGTGCATTTCTTTAATGTAGATGTCGATCTCCATTCTTTCGAAGGATAATGAAGCAACCTTTAAGCACAAAGTTAATGCCATTGATAGTGCTTAGATATAGCCCAATAACAAGGTCATATGGTTGACATCTATGTCTAAATGTGTTTTTATTTATCAAAATAACTTGTCATGACGATGAACCACACTGGTTGGTTCGAAACGGGTCGATAAATACTTATTTATGTGATGTAGCCGAAAATTCTCTAAACAATGTTATGGATCACAGAAGTCTAAATTCCTTAATAATATGTCACTATGTTTTTATTTATCAAAATAATATGTCACGAGAGGAGGGGAGCATTAGAATGGAATGAAATTTCATTAGAGGGATATGTTGGTAATAATAAGATAGTATGGAATTAGTAATTAACGTGGAACAAAGTCACATTAGGAGGGATATGTTATAATGGGGGATTCAAAATTTGTGGAGGTAGTAATCTATATTTTCATATTAAATTGGTAAAAGGTGTTTTGCATGAAAGGGACACATAATTTAATGATAAATCAACTTATTGATTAATGACAAGTCTTAAGTTCTCTCACTTGTCCAATTATCAAATGTTGTAGAGGTCTAGTGTCGAGGTTGATTAGCAAGGAGACTAGAAAGAATGAGTCAAACTACGGCTTGAATGGAGAATGTTGAAGGTAAAAGTCGATAGGTTGATATCAAACAAATACTAATGATCAGTGTGAAAGAGGCATGTAACTCAATGGTAGAGCAACCCATTAACATGAGGTAAGTCTTAAGTTTGATTCTTAGCTTGTTAAACTTTCAACAAATGCTAACATATGCGTTCAGGTTGTTCGAGTGATTTCCCTCTCATGTATATCTCTAACATGTTTGATTAATCTTGTGGATAACAAGTGACAAGACCCATTATGCACTCATCCCTTATCTTAAAGGAAGTATACATATCGGTTTTTTATACAAAAAATTAAGGATACACCTTGTCATGGTGGTCATCATTTTTACAATTGAATGAAAAGTGTGGTTATCACTTGCATTGATGTTTGTGTTTATTGTGGCATCAATTGTGAGTAAGCTATTCTTTTTGTTCATGTAAGTTCAAACTATATAATGTAGTGAAAGGGTTTCAACTTAGAAAGTTGTGTATTATTGTGATTTTTTCCATACAATTTAAATAGCCCAACATTTGGGTGGCATTATCTTATGAACTATGCCTCTTTTTCTTCCATAACATGAAGATTGTTGATGTTCTTTTGCCACTTAGTCATTTAGATTGCATAATTAGAATCTAGGGAGGAATAACTTATAATATAGGAGAATTTAAGATAAACTTATCCATGTTTTTTTCCAAGGGATCTAGGTTTCTTGAAATTCCTTTACTAGTGCAGGTAACTTATCTTGTTTCTTGAGGTTTTAGAAGACATTATAAACACATGGAAATATGCTTCATGTGTGAAGCATATCTTGTTGGCACGTCCTTTGGGATAAAAGTCTTGTTGGTATATGCATGAGAACAACATTAATATAATTCCTTACAATTGTGTTTTAGCAACACAAAGATTTAAAGCGTGTAATAATAAAGATGAAATAACAACGTTGTACTACTTCAATTCTACTTTTGTTTGTTTATTTCAACAGGGTTTTTAATTATATGCCATAGATCTAAATCTTAGAAGGGGTCGTCCCCCCTCCCCCACTTAGACCATGAGCCCATGCATTCAGTGTATTTAGCCTTAGGGAAAGCTCCAAAAATTACAACCTTTGTAGTTTGTAAATAAACAGGACAACATCCTTGAATCTCCCCTTCCAACCTTTGCCTCTCACGATATGGCTCTTGCACTAGTTCAGTGTGGCCTAATTGGACAATTTATAGGCATTTGGTCTTACCTCAAATATATGACCACCCTGGTCCAGAGGAACTCATAGATTTTAATCGTAGAAAAGCTTACTTATTACTTTTTTGGTGTGAGCTTCTATGATTTTATGTTTGAAGCCAAGGATGGAGATCTCATCTTCATAAATGGTCCATACTTATTTGACACTGTAAAGTGTATCTAATGGGCACTAGACTTCGACCCTGGACATAATGTTCCTCCAACTATTCTAGTTTGAGTTCATTTTCCACATATACCTCTCCATTACTCGAACAAAGGCATTTATACATATATTGGGAATTCATTGGATTCTTGCATAAATAAATATGAGTGTATGGATGGCATGTTGCATGTGCCAAAAATTGTGTGGAGGTTAATATTGAAAAAGGATTGCCATAAGAAATCCTCCTAACACTAGGAAATTGGTAACGTGTCAACCTTAGGATTGTGAGTAACCGCCTTTTAAATGCAAAACTTACCATGAATAAGAGAATTTTGCAAAGGATTGTAAAAATAATCTCCCAACATCTAAACCTACCTTGGAAAAGAAAAATCAATGGCAGATAATCAAAATTAAGGTGAGCTTCGAGTTATCAACCGCTTCATCATTCCCCAAAACAACTATGTCGTCCCCAACCCCCTCTGACTCTAAGTATGCAGCGATGTAATCTCAAGAAGCAAATACCCATTCCAAACAAATCTCAAGATAGGATAATGTATCTCAACTCAATTTTTAGGTCATCCTGAGGAAGAAAGCACAATTTCTCCAACCAACAGGTTTGAAGGTCGATTCAAAGAAGATCTAATCCCATTCTTTGAAGTTATGGTTCCATTTATTATCACCCCCACTTCGTTGTTTCCTCCCAAATTGTCATTTTTTTGTAAAACCTATCAAACATCACCCCATGTAGCCAATGAGAGTGGCCCTTTGAATAGAGAATAAGGAATTGACCACATCACATAAAATCAATTGTACTCAACAAGTATATTAATCGACACAAAAAACCACTCATTATCAACTAGAGCTCGAAAACAAAGAGGAGGATGAAACAAAGGAGAAGTTATTGAAGAAGGCTAATAGGAAACTGACAAAAGAATGAGGAGAAGAATAGTAAACAAAGAAAAACTTTTGGGTGTGTAACCAACTATTAAAAAGTCTCGAGGGGTTGGATCTAGAAATGATAAGAATCTTGGAGCGAATGTTCTTATGTAGGATGGAAATCACAAAACCTCCTACCAAATAATGAACACAAACTCGTGGAAGTACAAAGGTCTAGGTAGTTAGTATAAAGAAGATGCATTGAGAGATCTAATAAAATCCAAAAAAGGTGTCTATCCTCCTCCTCTAAGATATCAAGTTAAAGGCTTCATGAGTCCTATAAATAGGAGGGTACAATGGTCAATTGTAGAAGCATTTGTGCCTTAATAACAACTCCTTTCTCCAATTAGAATTCTTGTTTCAAACTCAAGACTAGGGTTTATCAAGTCTCACTCATCAATAATCATGAAAGTGATATGATGTTTTCAATGTTTATATACCAAAAACTTATATAGAAAAAGAAGGCTACTAGTCCTCCCTCCAGGCTCTAAAAGATTTTGAGTATTCACAAAATAGCATCATCAGTGGGGACTTCAATGTGACACTAACCAAAAAAGGAAAAAGAGGAAGGAGCTCAACAAGAGATCCCTTCTAAGAAAAAATGGAGGAATTATGATGGAATGGGTTTTGATGGACATTAAAGCAATGAAATGAAATTACAATTGGACCAATAAAAGACTTAGTTAAGGGCTCTTTGGGTTTTGTGAATATCTATGCGCATTTCCCCTTGTAATATATTATAAAGATTGTAGTGAACATCATGAGAAATATATTTCCAAGCTAATTTCCAGCAACCAAGGGGAGATTAATGCAAAAATCTTAGATAGTGGACAACATAACTATGGCACATGAAGCAGTACACTAAAGGAAAGAGAATAAGGACAAAGGGATGATCTTCAAACTTGACAAACCAACACTTTTGATAGGGTAAAGGGACTCCTTTTTATTTGATGTTATTTTAAATTTTGTTTTTGTCCTCACTCTATTGAGTGGGTTTTTACTTGCATTAGTAACCGTTGAATTACCCCTTTGGCAAATGGAAAGCCCACTATTTTCTTTAGAGGTAGTTGAGGATTGAGGTAGGGTTGTCCCCTCTCCCCTCTTTTATACATCCTTGTGGTTGAAACCTTAAGCAGGAAATTAGAAGTAGAAAAAGGCACGAGGAATCTCTCAAGAATTAAATTAGTCAAAGACATTACGAGCATGAACCACTCTCAATTTGTCGATGACATTCTTATCCCAATTAATGCCTCCACCAGCGTCACTAAGTGCTTCAAATAAGTTTTGTATCTTTTTTAAAACTTTTAGATGGCAATATGAACAACTGTAAAAGTCAAATTTATGGTTGGTATATAAGTTCCTAGCTACTTCAACTTATCTCTAGAATTTTATTATTTCCCTGTTGATAGTCCTAGATATCCTTTAAGTTCTTGGGAATGATGATCTCAAGCAACAATCCAATGGCATGGTTTTGGCACCATCATTAGTAAAATTAAATCTAAATTTTAGTAATGGGACTCTTTAACAACCCCAGGTTATATTTCCATGTAAAAAGGCAAAAATCAACCAAGGTCATAGAACATGTATTGCAAGTTGAATGAAGGAAAAAACATTAAAGTGGGTATGGCTTGTGGTTAATTAATGGTTGTGGAAATTGGCATTAGCAAAAGGCAAAGGGCAATAAATGGCAATTAATTTGAGAAATAAAATAAATAGGAGAAAAGGAAGATGAAGAGACAAGAATATGCATGTAAGGGAAATTAGAGAGAACATAAAGGAAAATGAAAGAAAAGAGGAAAAGGAAAGGAAGAGGCACTAGACATCAATGATAAAAGGCATCTGAGAAACAGTTGACAACTTTTGTTTTGTTTTCAACTTTTTCTCAACTTTTAATTAGTTTCAAAAATCATACTCTAAGAAAGAGAAAGAGAGGAAGATCATTTGGACACAAGCAAGGGAGAAAGCAAAAAAAGGACAAGTAAAGGAAAGTGAGGGAGTGCAAGGAGAATATTGTAAGAAAAACTACAATAGGAAGATTTTGCAGGTAACAAATTGCATGTGTGATTACTTGTTGTGATTTGAATGCATGGTGCATGCATTTGGTTTACATGATTACTTTGTTGTCACTGGCATGGGTTTTGTCTCGATTGACAGTGGTTATAGCCTTGCCTTTCCATTTCCTAGATAGTTATGGTGTGATCGGTTTCATTCTTATTTGAGCTTTGGATTGCTGAAAGATTTTGGATCTGGGTGAGGTGTTATTAGGAAAATCCTAAGGGTTGGGGCTGGATATGGTTTTCTCGGGAAGCCCTTGATAAGTGGGTGGAGATAGAAAAATTCCTCTAGGTATGGTGAAGAAATTTTGAGGCATCCAATATTTTGTTGATTTGGTGATTTCTAGACCGATTTAGATGAAATCACTATGGTAGAGGGTTGAGGTGGTTTAGCCTTTAGATGCCCCGGTTGGTTTTGTTTTAATTTATCCTATGAGATCCCACATTTGTGCTAGGAATATGCCATAGGGGTGATTAGCTGAAAGAGAGATTTGGTTGAGCCCAATCTATGGTCGGGTAGTACATGGAAGTCCCTGACTTGGTTGGCTTTATGTATATGTTATTAAGTGTTATTTCTTATTGAGATCAATGAGCACATGTATTGGGTATTGTGTTGATTTTATGGTTGGTTTGTCATGGCTTCATTCTAGTTAAATTTTGGCTATATGGATGGTTAAATGATGTGCTTTTGCTATGGATCGTGTTCATGATTCGATAAGTCATTGAAGGTTTATATGAATGTATGAGTTAACAAGTGTTATTGCAGCTAGCTTGAGAGGGAAGTGAGCGTTCTTGATGATTCTCTGGGGAAATGAATGAGATAGTGATTAGATATGCATTCATGACATGTTGCTACCATGTTTACCATATGTTTGTCTAAATGTTTATCACGTGACTAACATGTTTGGGCAAGACCTGAACCTAAGTATAGGTTATGCATACTTATGATTATCTTAGACTTTATTCTGGAGAGTTGTAGGCAACATTGTAGGCTAGCCCTAAAAATGTGGCATTGAATTTGCAGTCACATTCTCTTAACTAGGAAATCTTGCCTGGAGCCGCACATAGGAAGGCATGTGTGTGCAGTTGGAGCCTTTTGGACACATGGAAGGCTTGGCATGTGTGTGGCTGGGTTGTGAGGTCAGATGGAAAGATAGTTCCAACTCAAGGTAAAATCCTCAGTAGATGTTTTCTGACATCTGGGTGGTCTGGTGTCCCTGAGAGGTTTTAGTAAGTTTCTCGGTTAGTAGACACCACTTCCATAACTAGAACTTAGATGTCGAATCATGTCATAGTAACTCTCAGCTCATGTTTACCCTAGAGAGCTTGTAAAAGTGGGTAAATGTGGGGTGGGGCGTTACAGACTCTTAGTAGTTGAACCCAACAAGTAGACTTGCTCTAATAATTTGGTCCTCTTAACTCTCCCAAATTTGCAGTGCTCTACCATCTTAGCTTGCACAGAAATAATGTAGCATCTTTTTCGAGAAATCAATAATTTCTTGTGACAATGTGAGAAATTAAAGCAAATTTCATTTGGTTAAATAGAATGTAGTGGGAGGACCCAAAGATTGAGTAGGAATGAGAACAAAATATCCCGCTCTCATGAATCTAGCTCTAGGGTATAAATTAGCCCAGAGGTTAGTCTCCAATGAGCTAGAATGGTGGAAAAAGATACTCTTTGAGAAATATTTTCATGGAGAATGCAATAGTTATATTGATGGACTATTGGAAAATAATAGAGGATCACACATTTGGAAACTCCTCAAATTTGTAGCTTCAATAGTTCAATCTAAGACAACAGGGATCAGCGGTAATGCCATGTTTATTCACATTTGGAAAAATGGTGTCATGGGAAGGTCGTCCTTGCAGCAAAATTATAAGTTGTTTCCTTAAATATTTGGATGGACGACCAAGGCTTTGACTCTCTTTTTATATCTCCTCCATGGGTTTTAAATATGGCCATTGGATGGGACAGTTAATTGGATCACTCCTATGACAATTAATTCCTCTAATTTTTGACCATTTTGCTTTGTTCAAATGTTATGCTCTATACGATCGATTTACTCTTAATCATAGGGGATTGGAAGCCTCATACTATAGTGTCAAGGATGTTTGCCTTGTTTATTTTAAATCTATTGCCATCCCATAGTGTTCTAACATATAGAAAGAAGTTTGGCATATCATTGATCTTCCTAAGATCAACATTATTGCTCGGTTTTTGTTCAAAATAAGAATTTCACAATAAGTAATGTACAAAAAGGGGGAATCCAAGGCCCATCTTAATGGGCCATGTGGCTATCAAAAGTGATGACCATTCACCACCTCTTCTTTAATTGCACCCTCACAAAATAGGCTTAGAATTGAGCATTTGTGGGAATTGGTCATAGAATAAAATGTCTTGACCTTTAGGAAGGACATGCTCTCTCACTAGAACAAATGCCATGGGTGTACTCCTAAAACCAAATCTATTTTGATAATAATATGGTCCACCTTTCCCAATTTCATATGTTGGAAAATCTTGTTGCCCTGCAATATGGTTATTTTCCATTGAGAATTAGCCAATCTGAAATCAATAGCGGCAAAGGAAAAAGGTCTTCTTGCGAAATATATTAACTCAAGGGGAAGTAAGAATCAATATCTCAAATGGTTCGATCATGATGAGAGAGCTTCCCATAGTTCAAGACCAAGCATCATAAGCTTGTCTATTGCTCATCATGGGAACTCATGTTGAGCAAGCAAGGATTTTAGAAATGGTAATCCCATCAGAAATATTACATTCTCTTCTCTATGGTTGAGTCAAAAGGAAACCTAGGGGTAGTAGCAGTAGGAAGGACTATTCTTATTCACGAGGGACATCTATAAATATTTTTTCTTGGGGTCTAGGGAATTCCACAAATAACCAAGCTAAGGTGTACACCCTTCTTTAGCATCTTCATTTAGTAAATGAAGCCATAAAAAAATGATTATTATTGGTCATTTAAGTATAATCATCAACTTGATAATCTCAAAAGAGACACCTTCCACAACAACTTAGTATCCATATTAAATAAAAAACATAAGGAGGTTGGAGGTCTCTTTCTTCCATATTTTAAGAGAATACACATGTCGGGCACACTCTCTATCCAATAAGGTTATTGAGCTTAACATAGGGGTTCTTTAGAAAAATAGTGGCGTGCTTTATCAAGCCATACCTCAATCCTTGTATGTTAATGATCATGGAGACATATTACATCATTACTACACAACATATGTCATGGAACTATCATCATTTGATTTCAAGTGAGGGATCAATATATGAAAGGACCTACCCCTCTAGTTTGTGCATGCCTAAAGCCAACATCTTAAACCATCATGTGTATTTTATCAAGTTAAAGGTGGGATAATGCAAACTTGTGCAAATGGCTTGAGCAACATAGCTTGGTGGAAAATTGTTCTAAGTTTACTTTTTTTTGTAAGGAATTCCATCTACTTATGGTTTGTGTATTATAGTTTTTATTTTGTGAAATCTCAGTCGATGTTCAATTCTTTGTCATCTCTTTGCTCTGCTATTTGAAAATCTATTTGGTGTTTGATTTCTTGGTTACTACACAATTAGTGTTTCCTCTTAGTGAACATTATTATATATCTCTAGGTTTTAGTGTCCTCTAACTAATGATAATGGGTGTTCTAGTCCCCCTGCCTATTGATTATGGATCTATTGACGGGGAAAAATGTCTTGGCAATAGGTAAGGGGTCTCCCTGGTGTGAAGTCCCAATTAGACCTCACACTGTTAGGGATAGGAGCCCCATCCTGTATGTAGGCCCGACAACCATCATGTAGATTTCGCTCTTGGTTATCATATGTGGAGATTTTAGAGTGAGAGCAAGAATGAAATTCCTAGAGAATGGGGTTGATATTAGCCCATGCTTGATGACCTGCAGAACGAGATACACAAATGCCACTACTACACAATAAGAATAAGAATGCCTCAAGAAGGGTTAGTGAGCTAAGACCATCTCAAACACACATGAAGAGGAAAGTTCCAGAAGTTAGCTACAAATTAGTTCACAATAAGTTACTGGCATTACGTGGAATAAGAAAAGTAAGGACTCAAAGCATACATGCAAGCAATAAGCCAATAATCAATTCATTAACATATCACCACATGAGAGCACAGATACAGACACATTAGAAATACAATATAGCCAATACAACCACCTTAAAGATGCATGGGAATCAATGTTGAAAGTGAAGAACTTCTTATTATCAATGTTGTAGATTCAAGTACATATTCAACAAGTTTATCAAAGCCCAGTAGTGGAACATGGGCTACTCATACCATCTCCCAAGGCAAAACCCTAGCCTCACCACAACTTACTCTACTAACTACCAAGAGTTGAGTGCCTCTAGTTCCTTAAGCACACAACATCTATGTAATCCCAACCCTAGCTCAAGTGTTAAATTCCACCACTAAATTAGGCATGAGGGTATATTTACACAAATGGGGAGGTGGATTTCCACCTTCCATGTGACCTTTTGTATTCCTTGTGGTTGCAGTCGTACTTCCTTGTCATAGTTACCCTTGTAGTCACAATCACAATTTCTAGTGGAAGTCGCAGTTTCAAAGTGCGACTTGCCTTTGTCACATGCGATAAGAACAATCTTAGTTGCAAGTCGCATTTGTATAGGGTTGTGAGTAAGTCATAAATCACATCAGCAGAGGCTAGTCATGTCTTCAAGTCACAATGTTGGTCACAAATCCTCTTCACATTGTTGGTCACATTTCCTCTTCACATTGTTGGTCGTATTTCCTCTTCACAGTGTTGATCACATTTCATCTTCATAGTGTTTGTCACATATTGAAGTCAAAGTGCTGGTGACTAGAAGTGCAACTTATGACCTGAGGGAGAAAGAAGTTCAATTCTAGTAGCAGTTCACAACAATAGAGGCTAGACAATGACTATTGATGATGGAAATAACGATTAGGGTCCAGAGAGTCCTTTTCATGCTCAAAGTGTAATTCATTATCTCAGCTGGTAGTGGTGAGGCGTGAAGGTTCAAGTCTGAGAAGAAATTTCAGGTTGCGCTAAAGGTGTAGTGATTACGAGGAAAATACACCTTGGAGAGTGACGATGTAAGAGGGATATGCAAAGGATGAAAAATGATAGAGTCTAGGTGTAGAATACAAAGGGGGAATATGCATATAAAGTTGAGGTTTAGGGAAGACAAAGGGACGGGAAAGCTAAAGCGACAAGAATATGAAGAGACACAAAAACACACTACAATCGCAAGATGCAAGAATAGGAAGGCCACAAATCTCAAATATAATGACTAGTCGTAGGTCACATGTCTAGTGATTAGCCACAAATTGCATCAAAAGAGGCTAAATAGGCTAGTTCCAATTTAAATATGTGCGTTGTGTTTATCACAAGCGTTAGGGATATTCCAGTCGTAGGTCACAAGTTTAGGTTCCAATGAGGATGTCGCACTTAGGGCTTGCGCATTAAAACTATCACATGTAATGGGCTCAGTAGGGGTTTCAGATCGTGATTACAAATCACATCAAGAAACCAATGCCAACTCTGAATGCGACTTGTGACTTCATGTGTGAGGTGCTTAGAGGAGGTCACAAGTTGATATATAGGTCAAATGAGGAATCACGCCATGAGAGATCATAGAGAAAGGAGCCTAAGGATATATCAAATGGAGGGGAGTTCGAACTCTTTATTGCATGTGGACTTAGGTATGGATGAAACCTAGTTGACCCCTATGACAATATGCCAACATTGAACCACAAATGACTTATGTTGCATCTCGTAAACCTTGACATAATAATATCTGCTTCCCATTAAGAGTTGTTTCTAATGGTAATAAGCCTTGCATTCTAATTGCAATTTCGTTTAAAACCCTGGACATACAAAAGGCACACATAAGTATCGAAACAAGATACTCTCCACTCAAATAAACAGACATGGAGGAATAGTGTTGCAATATCCTTGGCAATGAATGAATGCAAAATGTGTTATGAATATAATTTATATAAATAAAAATAAATAAATAAATAAATAAAATCAAAGTAATAATTATTTAAATAGTCATTAGTTAAATGGAAATACATGTCTAGTCATGAAGGGGCACCTATATGAGTATATAAGCGGGCCCTCATTATAACATTCAATCATACTTGTATTATTCATCTTATTAATAAAAATATTACTGCAATACATTGTGTATTTACATTTAAAGCACAACTCTAAATTTTGTCGCTTCAGTGGTATAAAAGCCATCCGATCCTCTCGATGTTATCCGCTACACAATCTGCTATTAAGTTTAGGTCCTGAAATCATGGAATTAAGTGAATATCATAAATATAAACTATTAAATGAAATTGGAGAAGCATTACAACAAATAGAAAATTCATTTGCATAATCAGTAAAGGCTTTCAAAACACCAGATTCAACACCTACAATGGAAGAGGACATTGACTTGAAAGGGACTACCAATAAAGAATTCTCTAATCAAGAAATTGATGTCGAACATGTTGAATTAGGATCTCCTTAGGGTGAATTGAAGGAAGTTTATAATCAAAGTGGGTATATGACAATTTAAGATGAAGAAGCAAGAGATGAGATTGATAGCAAGGGAATTGTTGAAGAAGATGATAAAGATGAGTCTACTAATTTGGAAAATGTTGAAGATGATAAAATTGACACTGCAAACTAGGGATTGATGGAGTTAGATACTTCTCCAAACACAAGGCATCAAATAGGAAACGAGTCTAATAAACAAAATATACATAAGGTGCAAATTCTAGTTGGTGTCGAACCATCCGTAAATACTTTCAATCACTCAAGTTACCCTGACACATACAAGGGAATTCAAAATTAATAATGTTTCTTCTGATTTGAATTATTCAAAGCTCATAATCCAATTTTTTAAATGCCATGAAAAGCAATTGGATCCAAATAAGAAATTTCATTGTATTTTGAAAATAACGACGATGAGATTGAACTAACCAACGACAATCAAACACGAGAAGATCATGAACTAAGTAATTGGGCAAGGGAAATAGTACTGCACTATGTTATTACAATCCAACAACGAATTAATTGTCAACTAAGAGCTTTAATTGAGAGAAATAGAAGATTGGAATACCCAACAACTTATTATAACAAAGTTCGTGGTCCAGAAGAAGGTATTGAGATAGCCAATGATGATGATATATAAGAAAATCAAGTTGCTCATGTTCTAGATGAACCAATGGACCAGCCACATTTTGGGCGATTGTCACACGCTCATCCAAAGGTCGACATTGGTTCGAAGCCTTTAAAAGTATCCTCTTGCAATATCCTCTCTATCTATGCATGCTTTCAAAAATACAACAATCTGACCACTGGTACCATCAACATATGTAGAAATTCTAGGGGAATTATTCAGATGCAATCAGATGTTCCAAAAAATTATTCTCACACTGCAAAATCAGAGGGTGTGTTTATTAATCTAGCTCTAGTGGACCTTTTGATCTCACTCTCATTAAGGAAATTGCTCATGGTTTATCGATAGTAGCTACAAGGAATGGATGACCTATGGACATACACAGTACTTTGAATAATGGATTGTTGATCAATCCCCATGATCAGAAGCCCTTCACAATGACTATCAAGCTTGAAGGGGTAGGGAATTGAATCGAGGACGTCTCATTTGTGGTGTATTTGACGATCATGTTGGTCGCCAAGCTGCATATCTTACTGCTTAAAATATTGGTCACAATATTTTGGAAGCCCTACTTTAGGCAATCAAAATCAACTAAATCCAGACATTTAATCTTCCAATAAAAATAATCTTCTTGATAATAAAATTCTTGAAGATGTAGTTAAAGTTAGGTACTTGAGAATAGATGAAGAAGTTTTGAAATTGGGTCTTCGCAGCGGTACTACCAGTGTGACTGCTTTCATTTTTTTTTTTTTTTTTTTTTTTTTTTTTTTAGCAAATTGGTGGTTTCCAATCCCGGAGATTCTCAAGCGTTTATCAGTAAAAGTGGGAAAGTTGAAGCCATCACAGAGGATCGTAAAGATGCAAGGAAGGATGAGCAAGATCACTTGGGTGGATTTGTGTTCAATTTCCAAGGAGTTATGCGACTTGGGGCATTGGAAGTGTCAAGGGCAATAGGTGTTGTAAGGTTCAATAGGACCTTTAGCTCTTCTACCTTTTCCAAGCAAAACAAAAGCAAAAAACGATGCCAGTGGTCAATGGAAGACCCTTCTGGGAAGACATGACGAAGAAACTTAACAAGTACTTTATAAAATAATTGCAATCTAACTTTATTAAATTATAAAGTTATACTTTAATAAGTTTATATATAAAGATATTTTGTTATATTATTTTTAAGCAAAATTCACATGGTTGCAATGTCCAAAAAGCAAGGGCAGTGACATTTCCACCATGTGCTCTTGTTTTATATATATATATACATTACATTTTTTTACAGAGATATTTGTATTTACAAGGATTTGCTTTTTATAAGTAAAAATGGATATATATTATTGATACTAATAATACTAATAATAATAATGATACTAAAAGAAAATTCGATGCATGTGACTTATTTGTAAGATCTATGACCTATTACAAGGAAACACATGTTCTTAGCCGTTCAAATAATTTAATGGTGTCCTACATCAAGGAGGAAGACATGTAATTCTTTTTATAATGAATATTGAGTTAACTATATATATATATATAAAGTGAGATTTTGTTAAGTAAAAAAAAAATTAAACTAACAAACCTTAAAAAAGATGGTTCTGTAGTTGAGTTGACAAGATGATACAAATATTATGTGACCAAAACTAATAGACAAAGAAACAAATAAATAATTATTGTATTAAATTAAAATTTATTAATATTTAGATAAAAATATAATATCATAAAGAATATAATAGAATTTTATATTTATATTTATAATTCATAAAATTATTAAAATTTTAAAAAATTACAAATAAATTTTAAAATTTTAATATCAAAATATGCATAGCTTACTCCTCGCACTCAGGCACATTGCAAGATGCACTCCATGACTTGATAAACGATACCATGAGGTTTTGAACTCAATAAAAACTAGAAGAAATAAAAAAAATTAAACATTCTGTATTGAATATCAAATTCATACCTGCTATGAGATCTGCTTCAGTGTCCTGCAGAGTTTTTAACTTAAATATTAAATGTTGAGAAATAGTTTAATAACAGTTGAATTTTGAGACATTTTCTATATTCCCTCATCTTCCATTTCTTTTTAACAAGAACGGTTGATTTTTATTAAGAAGTAAGGTTGGGCCTGAGCCAAACAACCCCTATTACATTAGGCTTCAACTGTATGATTCCTGGCGATTCAGAATTGTCAAAATCCAGCTTTATCCATTGGGTCTTCACTGAAACAATTGATTTACTTAGAGTTCCTTGATTAGAGCTTCAGGACCTAAGTATACAGGGGAGACATCTATGGATCATGTTCAACTTTTCTCTGGCAGGATAAGGCGAGCCTGACATTGCCAAAATCGATTCCAGCAGCTTGACAAACTGAATCCTCTACTTATGAAAACGTTGTTGAGTTGATTCGTTATCTCACTGTTTGAGAGTTATATGCTTGAGTGGTGATCGTGCTAGTTGTGTCCAGCCCGTTGTAAGGCTCTTTTTATGCTGTTGTAGCAGCGATGAGTCATTTTCGTGCATCGTTTGTGATCATCATCATTTAACCAGCCTTTGTCAACATGTAACAGGGCCATGGATTAGCATTGGTCTTTAGCATTCAGATGGGTTTTAGATGTATGCTGCCTATGCCAAGCTTTGGGCATTCATGGAGACAAAGACATTGCATAGGGAGAGTGAAACATTCGTTGCCCCAACCTTGCACTGTTGGTCTTCTCTGTTAAGGGATTGGATGCCTTTCTGTTGCTTCATCATTCTTTGATAGAAAGCCTTGAGCTAATAGACATCCCCAAAATATGTGTTTCCCTTGTCTTCCATTTGAAGAAGGTAAAATTCTGGAAATATCTTAGGGCATCTTATTATTTTTCCTATGTAGAGGCCAATGACTGGAAGCCACAGACGAGAACATAGGCTGCTAACACTAAATCATTATATAGGCGACCCTCACATGCGGTCACATGCTGCATCAAAATGAGACATGGAGGTCAGTGGAGCTTATTTGCTCCACGTGTCTGGTTATAATGCAAGAGGATGATTTGAAGCTCTTGAGTAATCCTGATCGAGGACCACGCGATGTAGTTAAATCATTTGTGAAAGGAGTGGCCCCATGTGACCCTGTTACAAGGCTGGATGGCACATTGTGTCGATGAACCTCCAGTTGATCCTTTTTATTTTGACATATGAGATCTTCTATTTATTTCATAATTGTGCTTATCGTGAAATTGTGAGAGATGCATGGAGGGACTAGGGTAACCTTTGTTTTCATAAGGTTGATTTGACTCGCTTTCCACTCCCACATAGGACAAAATGTTGATGGCGTATTCCCTTGGGATTTGTAGCGCTAGTGGAGGCGACGGGAATACGTCAGCACATTTATTTGGTATAATTCATGCAAAAACCGAGGTTTAACATTTGAAAAGCATAAATTTGATTGAAATGTTTTTTTAGTACGCAACAGCTAATACTTAGGCATTGTTACTAGATATCGCTGCCATACAATAAATATTTAATAAATAAAATTTTTTTAAGGTGAAACTGGATAAAGTTTAATAATATCACTACCCATGTCGAATGACATTGACAAGGTGAAGAAATTGTCAACAATAAAGCTTTGAGGACAAAGCTTTTTGAAGAGAGGGGCAATGTTATGAATAAATTTATATAAAATTAAAATTAAATACAATAAATATAAATAATAAAAAATCAAAGTAATAATTATTTAAATAGTAATTAGTTAAATGGAAAGACATGTCTAGTCATGAAGGGGCACCTACTTGAGTATATAAGTGGGCCCTCATTGTAACATTCAATCATACTTGTATTATTAATCTTATTAATAAAAATATTACTACAATACATTGTGTATTTACATTTAAAGCACAACAACTTTAAGTTTTGTCACTTCAAAATGCCCTAAACGCTAGTGTTGAAGATGAAACAAGATAGGTAAACTTAGACAATGTGCCTCATGAATCCTACAACAATTGTAGCTTCGATGATGGACGAGTTATCAAAGGTTTTTATCTTTGTGTTCAACAGGGATATCCATTAAAACCTGAAAAGCATAGGGGGGACCCAAAATTTAGATATACTAGTTAAAAATTTTGGGTGTTGTTGTACATGCTACAATAAGAACAATAGGTTGGGCTCTTTTGTGTGAAAATTCTATTGCAATTACTGGTTGTTATTCATCTATATTTGTCTTCTGGAAATTAATTCACGACAATATCAAATAAAACACAATTGCAATTTCACCAAAAAAAATAATCATAGGAACTAAGGGAATAGCACACACATAAAAATTGGACACCAATAGTTTTAGACAAAATAGTCCATGGAAAAAATCGAGTGTGGGGAAAACTAGTTTTGCAGATTAGGGTTATGTTATTTCTTCAACAAATCAAGGATTACATAATTTTCTTGCCTCTCACTAGCAAAGCTTCGACAAATTTACTCTTCACTATAGTTGACCACATCGAATTGGCAAATCAATAATCTCCCTATGCAAATCAACTCGACTTCTCCTAGGATATTCACACCTCCTTCAACAACTCACACTAGAAAATATGAACTAGCCTCCTAGAAACTTGCACTGCCTCCGGGAAATCAATCTCATGAGTAATATTGCCTCTAACAATTCGATTAACCAACTTGAACTACCTCTAAGAAATTGTTCCAGCAACTAGAAATAGAAACGAGCCTTTTGCAACTTGCGCTAGCTAAACCAGCTACTCACGCTGCCTATTTTGACCTCCTCCTCCTTGCTCTCGGAAAATTGGAAGGACTATGAAAATTTTCTCTGAAAATTCTCTCCTCAATTTCTCCTTCTGAAAACCTTGTTGCTGGTGTCTCCCACGCTATCATTATGCCCTTGCTATCACTGCAAATATGTTGTTTGAATGATCTCTAAAGGCCCCATTAATCTCCTCTTATAATCTATCGTTAACAAATCAACGACCACGATCTAACTCCAATCGATGGCTGAGATCAATTTGACTTCCTCAAATCACTTTTATAGAAGTCACTAGAGAAAAATCATTTTGTCTTAATTAATCCTAATTAATTAACCCATTTCCCTAAGTTAAACTTAGGAAAATAATTAAAACTGGTTAATTAAATCTAATTAAGACATTTCACTTAGAAACCTTTTATGGGTATGGGATATAATTAATCCACTTGTGTCCCTAGCCTCATAGACACTATATGAGACTATAACACTTATTTGAGCTACAAATACTAATGCTCTATCTAAGTGAGGAAGGTGTTCTCCACTACTCCCAACTTATCCCTGAATAAAACAAACTTTGCTTTACTCAAGGCCTTTGTCAAAATAATTGCAACCTGTTGATCTGTGGAAACATCCTATAGCTTGACTAATACATGCTATACATAATCCATGATGAAGTGGTATCTGATGTTGACGTGCTTCGACCTATCATGCAACATTGGATTCTCAGAGAGCTTGATGCAACTCTGATTAGATATTGGTCGACTCCAATCTCTGACCAAATAATGCCACTAGAAACTTTCGAAGCCAAATAGCCTCACATGTAACCATGCTCACTGTCATGCATTTTGCTTCTGTGGAACTCAGTGCCGCATACTTTTGCTTCTTGTTGTACCAAGAGACAACCTCAAGAGACTGCTTGCTCATTCTGCTCAAGGATCTTCATAGCATAACTTCCTTGATCAAGAAAGATCTCCCCATCCATGTGTCAGACTTCCAAACCTAGAAAATAATGCATCAGCCCCATATCCTTCATCTCAAACTCTGTTGCCAAGTCCCTCTTGTAGTCAGCCCTCTATGAGCCCTGGTGACCCTATCAAAAATAGATCATCCACATATAACACGAGAATGAGAGGCTCACCTCCCACCATCAAATAATAGAGATTTGAGTCTTCCTTAGTCTTCGCAAATCCCTTCTCCTACAAGTAACCATTTATCTGGCCATACCATGCTTTGGGAGCTTGTTTGAGTACGTATAATGCTCTCTTTAACTTGCATACATGAGTATCCCTCCCATGTGTCTCAAATCCCTCTATTTGTTCGATATACACCTCCTCTTCTACTACTACATTCATAAAAGTTGTCTTGACATCCATTTGATGAATCTTTCATATCCCATATATGCTTGCAAGAGACACCACAACCCTGATGGAAGTGTATCTGGCCATTGAGCGAAAGTATCCTCATAGTCTACGCCCTCCTTCCAAGCAAATCCCTTGGCCACAAACCTAGCCTTGTACTTCTCCACACTTCCATCCACTGTGTTTTTTTTTTTTTTTTAATCATCTTGTAGACCCATCGGAAAGCAACCACTTCCCTATCCAACAATCTAGGTACAATCTCCCACACATCATTTAGCATGATGGAGTTATACTCCTCCACCATCGCATCCTGACACACTTGATGTTTTGCAACCTCCTGATAACTAGAAGGCTCACTTTTAATGAGCTCGCTAATCAATGCCTTATACCCTGAAGACCTTCCTAGAGGTATCCCATCCCTGGTGCTTGATCTAGGAGCTCCCACAAACTCTTGCACATCTCTTAATGTCCAAAGCTCCTCTTTGCTTCTTCTACCATTGGTGGTGGGTGGAGCTTCATGCTCCTCATCCAGTTGTTGTTGCTCCACCTATTGTCAACTCCTTTGCACCTGTACCTGCACCTATACTAGTCATTATACTCATACTAGTACCATGAACCTAATATCCATGCTCATCCCTTGGAGCTTTCGCTGGCTCACTCTGATCAAGTGTTGGCAACTCATGAGATCTCCTTAAGGTTTTATCCTCCCGAAACTTTACATCCCATCTCATGATAATATTCATGATACCTGGAATGTAGATTGTGTATGCCTTGGATGCTTTGTTGTAGCCAACGAATTATCCCTTCTCATCATTTGAATCCAACTTGGTGCGTTTATCATCTGAAATGTGACAATACACTATACTGCCAAAAATCCTAAAGTGCCCAAATTTTGGCTTCTTTCATGTAAATGCCTCCTTCGTTTTCATCTTCATCAACACCTTGTGGAGGTACCTAGTTCTAAATGCGCCTACCCATATAAATATAGGCATGTCCTGGTTAAATAACATCACCCTTGCTGCTCCAACTATCGATTTGTTCTTTCTCTATGCAACCCCATTCTATTGCGGGTTGTATGGAGCTATCCATTCTCTCTTGATGCCTTCCTTCACACAAAACTCCTTGAAGGCCTTCTTAATGTACTTGCCTCCATTATCTGTCTAAAGAACCTTTATCTTCTTTCTCGTATTGTTTACAAGATCCTTAAATTCTTGGAAGCAACTAAAGACTTCACCCATTGTATTCAAGAAGTATATTTAGGTCTTCCTAGAGAAGTCATCAATTGGTCACAAAATACTCATAACCCATGAGAGATTTCATAGACAATGGGCCACAGATATCATAATATATTAGGTCCAACACACCCTTGACTCTACTGTGACTCCTTGGAAATGTTGCTTTCGCAAACTTTCCGAGCACACACCCTCTACACACATCATCGTGTTTTGTGCTATTTTTTGGAACTCTTGTCATGGTCTCCCTTAGAAATTTGAGTGCTCCATGATGGATATGCACCATCCTTCTATGCCATAATTCTCCCATGTATTTACTATTGTTGTTTCTCGCTAGTTCCTTTGGAGTGTTTAACTGCAACCTATATAACTTGTTGCTCCTCACCCCAATTTGTTTCACTGGCTTCCAATCCGGGTGCTTTATGTGCACCTTCGGACCTCAAAAGTTGACATGATATCCTTATCTTGAAGAGAGAAAATTGAAATTAGGTTCATTCCTAAACCTTGCACATGCGTCACACCTATAACATGAGTACTCATGCTTAAATCCCTCTAAAAGGTAAACGTCCCTCTCCCAACTAGAGTGCACTTGGACTTATTTCCCATATCAATTTAGAAGCCTATCTCCTCTTCCTGGTAAATAGAAAAGCATTCGCTAACCCCTAGCATGTGACATGACACTTCGATGTTGATATACCAGACACCTGTAGAGGTTGTAACAGCCCTGGGTTGATTTTCCACGTAAATGGAAGGATATTATAAAGGGAAAAATAAGACCAAGGTCATGGGACACATATTCCATGTTGAATGGAGGGAAAAACATTAAAGTGGGTATCACTAGTGGTTAATTAATGGCTATGGAAATTGGCATTGGCATTGGAAAAGGGAAAAAACAATAATTGGCAGTTTAATAAAAGAAATAAAGGAAAATAGGATAAACAGAAGATGAAGAGAGAAGAATATGCATGCGAGAGAAATTAGAGAGAAACCAAAGGAAAATGAAATAAAAAGGAAAATGAAAGCAAGAGACACCAAAAATCAATGATAAAAAGGAACCTGAGAAACAATTGACAACTTTTGGCTCAACTTTTGATCAATTTTGAGAATCATACTCCAAGAAAGAGAAAGAGAGGAAGAGCACTTGAATACAAGCAAGTGAGCAAGAAAAAAAAAGGACAAGCAAAGGAAAGCAAGGGAGTGCAAGGAAAATATTGAAAGAGTAGCTACAACAAGAATATTTTGCAGGTAACAGGTTACATGGGTGATTTCCTTGCTAGGATTTGAATGATTGTACATGCATTTGGTTATTTAGTTACTTTGTTACCATTGACATATGATTTGTCTGGATTAACAATGGTTACAGCCTTGCCTTGCAATTTCCTGGATAGCCATGGCATGATGGGATTCATTCTTCGTTGAGCTTTGGATTATTAGAATATTTTGGATCTGGGTGAGGTGGTCTCAAGAAAATCCCAAGGGTTGGGGGTAGAGACGATTTTCTCCAGGAAACCCTTGGTAGGTGGGTGGAGACAAGAAAAATTCCTCTGATGAAGAAATAAGGAGGCATCCAAACTTGTGTTAGTTTGGTGATTTCTGGACCGGTTAGGGTGAAATCATTGTAGTAGAGGGTTGAGGTGGTTTAGCCTCTAGATGCCCTGGTTGGGTTTTTTTTGTTTATTCCATGAGATCCCACATTCATGCTTGGAATATGGCATTGGGGTGATTGGCTGAAAGAGAGATTTGCTTTAGCCCAATATATGGTCTGGTGGTATGTGGAAGTCCCTGACTTGGTTGGCCTTATGTATATGTTATTAAGTGTTATTCCTTACTGAGATCAATGAATACATGTATTAGGTATTGTGTTGATTTTATGGTTGGTTTGTCATGGCTTCATTTTGGTTAATGTTAGCTACATGCATGGTTAAATGATGTGCTCTTACTATGGATCTTGTTCATGATTCGATAAGTCATTGAAGGGTTATATGAATGTATGAGCTAACAAGTGCTGTTGCAACTAGCTTGAGAGGGCATTAAGCCTTTTTGATGATTCTCTAGTGAAATTAATGAGACAGTGATTAGATATGCATTCATGACATGTTGCTACCATGTTTACCATATGTTTGTCTAAATGTTTATCACGTGTCTGACATGTTTGGGCAATATCTAAGCCTAAGTATAGGTTATGCATACTGTGATTATCTTAGACTTTATTTTGGAGAGTTCTGGGTAGTGACATGTAGGCTAGCCCTAAAAATGTGGCATTGATTTCACAGTCGTAGTCTCTTAACTAGGAAATCTTGGTTGGAGCCGCACGGAGGAAGGCCTATGTGTGTAGCTGGAGCCTTCTAGCCCCATGGAAGGCTTGGCGTGCGTGCAGTTGGGCTGTGAGGTTTGGTGGAAAGATAGTTCCAACTCAAGGTAAAATCCTCAATAGATGTTTTATGACATCCAGGTGGTCTGGTGTCCCTAAGAGGTTTTAGTAAGTTTCTCGGTTAGTAGACCCCACTTCCATAACTAGAACTTGGATGTTGGGTGTAAGACCCCCGTCCCACATTTACCCAAGCTAACGAGTCCACTAGGGTAAACATGTGATGAAGAGTTACTATGATATGATTCAAATCCCCATATACAATTAAGGAAGTGGAACCGATAATACAAGACCAATCTGACCTTCCTCATGAGCTTCGAAACTTACAAGATCCAACCAACCCATCCACGTGTCCAACCCTTTAATCAAATTGATGTTTGTTGAACTAGACCCCTAGTTTCTCGCATGAGAAGCCTTCGATTAGACTGGGACCCTCTAGTCACTCCCACAACAAAGCATCCATGTGATTGTGGCCTTTTTAAGCAGTTCTGTGCCAACAACCCTAGACTCTGAGCATCTTTTTCAAGGCTAGGACTCAAGCCTCTGCCTAGATATTCATGAAACTTTCAAATATGATAAATAAAATGAAATAAGGCTACTAATGTAAACACTTGAACAAGGACTTGGCTTGACCCCTACCATCCATGATAAGCATTTCATCAAACATATCATAAACATGTAATGTACAGGTCATATAAGCACATCTAAACATAGGGACCTCATACTTATATGAGATTCATTAAGAAGATTTGAAGCCCTCTCACAAAAGCTACATTATTGTGATGTTCCTAATGGAAAATCAATAGTAATAAACAAAGCATATATATTTACATGCAACACAAAATTAAACTTCCAAAAATACACCGGAAACTACGCCAATATGAGACATTTTATTATAAATCAGTAGGGGATACACATAAGTATGAAATGAGTGCACATGGGCTTGCCCAAGGAAGCTAAACAAGTCACAGGTGGAGAAGATAAATGACCAGATGCTGGAGAGTCAATCCCCTTTGAGTTCTACATTGGCCCTAGCAAAACCGCAATGTTGGCTTATGTAGAAATGTTGTTTGACCCACTTATAGCGCTCAGAAAATTCCGGGAAATTAACCATGGTCTCCTCTCAAATAACCCACCAAAACCCAGAAAGGGTTTGGCCTAATTTAGAACTTCAAATTTTGCTCCAATTTCCACTTGCTCTTACAAACGCTGGGAAATTTGTCCCACCTATAGATATTCCCTCACAACCCCTACAAAATGATTAGAAATTCTAGAAAAATTCCCCATCGGAAGCTCCCACAAATGCCAACTCTATTCATTCCCAAAATGAGTGTCCTCCCAGCTCCCACGTGAATCTCAGAGACACCCTCTACGTAGGCCCACGCAACTCTTGAAAGTGTGAGAATGCTGTTGGGTTGTGTTATATTCTTTCCACGACTAACCTACGTAGTGAATCAGGGGGGTGGAGCCCCCCCTTCATTGCGCCGATTGCGTAGCGAGTAGCCCCCCTCTACGGGGTTCGGGGCAGCGCCCCGAGAAATTTTTTTTGGACCCTATATTAGGTTGGGCAAACCTACCTATGGTTTTCAGTCCATGGTTTTGGACGCGATGGTTT